>VOQK01042135.1:0-10594 GCA_015052645.1 Benitochromis conjunctus | reverse complement strand
TGTAATTTTCTTTCAGTTGTATTAGTTTCTACATTTTCGGCAGCAAATGAACGCACCTTGTAGCGCGTGGATTTCCAGAAAACGTCTACGTCGTCTGCCTGTCGCCGCTGGTACATGGTATATTAAATTAATAATAATAAAAACACTCAAACAAACACACACAAAAATCCGCTACACGAATTTAGTTTTAAACTTGTTGAAAGGCGTAGTAATAGTAATAATTCCTGACAGACTGATTAAAGTAGGTAGGCTTTTTCATTTCGAGCAGCATTTCTACACCAAGTGCGACAACAAGTCACTATATGGTTATTTTTGTGTTATACGTTATTGTTTTGTGTCTGGGGTTTTCATATATAATGGTCATTTTGTGTCCCCAAACCTTGCTTTACTGCCTAGTGGTGGCTGCTGAGTTGAACATGTTATTCACGATTTTCATCACAAGATGGCGCGACACAGAAAAATATTAAACAGTCCATTAAAAAAACCCAGGTAGATCTATGATAATTGTCACTTTCGTTACAAAAGTAGTCATAGCAGTTACTTTTACTACTTAATAACCTTCTATTCAATTTTAATAGTTATCTATCCTGGTAGGAAAGCCCCCCCCCCAAAAAAAGAAATATATATATATATATATATATATTTAAATATAAAAAAAATATAAATCCCTGAGAGCTGTTGCCATTTGCATGTCTCATGAGCTGACATGATTCTGTGCTATAGAGAACACAGAGGTCAAAGTGCTGTGTGCCTTCTAACTGCTCTCAGTGTCCAGGCTTGCAGCAGTAAACTATGGACCCACCAACAGGACCATCCATGGGAATCTCTGACTATGATCTGTTGGTTATTGGAGGGGAGTCAGGAGGCCTGGCTGTGGCAAAGGTGAGTTCACTCCTTTTTCAGCTTTGTATTTATTCTTATGGTGTAATCGGTACCTACGGTTTGGTTTTTCATTACTAATATGTATCTTGCTCTCTGCTTTGAGATAAACTAGACGAGAAAGAAGGTGGAAAACCATATACTCATACATATTTATACTCTTTATACAAATAGTTTTATTTAAAAGTTGATAATAGGGAAAGACTTGGTTCTGTAATGATAAAACTGCAAAGTTAAAGTTTAAAACTTCTCGTTTGGATTAGATGTTCTTCAACATGATTGTTGTGACCTGGCCTAACTTCCACTGTGACTATGTATTGCCAATCCCAAAGAGTCTGATGTAAGCGGCTGCATGAGGTCAAAGGTGTTAGGAAGATGATATTTAGTCAAGAACTCAAAGATTTTCCTCAAGAACAACATTATTCTGTACCAGAGAAAACACAGCATCTCAAAGTCTCTCTCTCTCTCTATCACACACACACGCACACACGCGCGCGCACACACGCACGCGCGCACACACACACACACACACACACACAGTGAATGCAGCGATAATAGCATATAGCAATAATCAATAATATCACAGAATATCAAATATAGTGCCAGCTTTTGATCAGCACTATAGACAAAAACTAGAGTCACAAGTTTGGGAAAAAGAAAACTCTAAGGTTATGCTATAAACTCACACCATATTCAATTAGGATACAAGCCCAAAACACATTTAGCTCACATGAAACATGTGTAATGTCTGTAAACATGAGACAAAAGAGAGAAGTCACCGGTCTTCAAAGACTGACTCAATGCTTACAAATGCTTATTTCTAAAATTCCTCATTCCTCACTAATCATTCTGTTCTCTCCTTCTTCTTTTGAACACCACTTTTTTACTTTGATTACTAAACTTAATTTAAAATAACACTGCACTAGCTAAGTACTCTATGAGGCACGCTGAGAAAAACAATTTTCACATAGTTGACGTCAACAGGTTCGCAGGCACTTTGCACAATTGACAGGGGCAAGGCCCGGGAGTACATCAGGGGGAAAACCAGAGTCCGTTAACCCTGTGGAAGGTGGGCGGCCTCGGCAGGGGGCCTGGGCCGGGACTACTTGATTGTCCGCAAGAACATGTGCAGGTTTAAGTCTATCAACACACACAGTCTCCCTACGACCCCCAAAGTCGTAGGGAGCCATGTTTTAGAGAAGCACAACCTTAAGCGATCTGTGGAACCGCTCACATATTCCATTAGCTTGCGGGTTGTATGTGGTGGTGCAATGGATCCTGACCCCCAGGCCGTCAGCCATGGCAGACCAAAGCTCCCAAACAAACTGGGGGCCTCGGTAAGAGGTAATGTCAGCACTAGAACAGTGGCCTGTTCTGTGAAACCAGCAATAGGGGCAGCAATAACCCTAACCCAAGGAACCACACAGTACGTTCTATAATTAATATTCGCAAATATTAATCTATGCCTCATATGACTACTATGAGGCATAGCTTGCTCTCCTTTTATTCATATTTGTGCTTCCCCAAATTCCTCTGTATGCATCCAGCATTAACTCCTGCTGTGTTTCCAGTAGTTAGAGGACACTTCACCAACTGCACCTCATAATTACTGCTAATCTGGTCAATGAATGAACTCTTTGCCACGGCCCAGCTCAGATAATTAGCATATTAATGGGCTTCATGGTAATGGGATGATGTGTGAGCGGCTCTCGACAAGAGTAGAAATGAGATGAAGGGACAAGAGCTGGGACTGTTGAGAAGGACAAATGCTTAGGCCGTTTAAATATTTAATTTCTCTCCTTCAAGTTGCTCTCTGACTTCTTTCCTCTCCTCTTAATCATTCAGGAAGCTGCAGCGTTGGGGAAAAAGGTGCTCGTCCTTGACCTCATTGCCACCACTCCAAGAGCCACCAAGAGGGGTGAGTGTTCAGTTCTCTGAACAAGACCTATGGTGATAAATATTAAGTCCTTTCCTTTCCTTAGAATGGGGAGTGTTGTCTTTCAGGATGGACAGCATCAGGAAATTTCTACTACAGGCATCACTGCTGGTTGGACGTTTAACCAGGAGGGTATGTTTGTGAAATAGAATATTGTTTTTGTTTTGCTGGCTAAAATGAATTATTTGACCCCATTTGTCGTTCAATTATAGATAAGCACTAGATAGAAAATTGTCTTTAGCATTAATGTGCTGGTTGTTTATTGCTGGAAAGCCATCAATAATCTCACTTGTTGTCAATATTAATAATTTCTATTAAAATATATTTAAAAATTCAGTTATAATCTAAGCTGCTTTCCCAGTTTGTGTTTAAGGTGACAGATACGGATGGGAGACAAAGCCCCCTGACGCCAGACGCCTTTGTCATTGCTACAGGAGAGAGACCTCAGTATCTTGGCATTCCTGGGGACATAGATTGCTGCCTAACTAGGTCAACTAACGTCTCTACAGAAAAAAACCCATCTAAAATGCACTGACCATCACCTTAAAATATCTTTCCTGCTGTCCCCAATCCAGTGAGGATCTCCTTTCCCTGCCTCACTCCCCAGGTCGAACCCTGGTGGTCTGCTGAGGGATTGGAGTGTGCTGATATTGGGATTGGGATCTCTCTCTCTCCTCTCCATGACTGTTTGCTAGAGCAGACTTTAGATGTCTTTTCAGGTACGGTAATTTTTAACTTAGGTGGCATGGTGGTTAGCACTGTTGCCTCACAGCAAGAAGGTCCTGAGTTCATCAGAATCAGAATCACTTTATTTATCCCCGAAGGGCAATTAGTTCATTTCCACCATCAGGCCGGGGTCTTTCTGTGTGGAGTGTGCATGTTTGCATGTTCTCCCCGTGTTTGTGTGGGTTCTCCCCGGGTACTCCGGCTTCCTCCCACAGTCCAAAGACATGCACTTAGTGGGGATAGGTTAATTAGAAACTCTAAATTGCTGATAGGAGTAAATGTGAGTGCGAATGGTTGTCTGTATATATGTGTTAGACTGGCGACCTGTCCAGGTCCTGCCTCTTGCCCCAAGGCCCCCTGCGACCCTGAAAAGGATAAGCGGAAGCGAATGGATGGATTATTAGAGTTCAATTTTATTAATAGTACCAAGTCACAACAGTCACGTCAAGCCACTTTATATTTTAAGTAAAGACCCTACAACAATACAGAGAAACAGAATATTCAAATTGTCATTCTAACTCTGTTCAGTTAGATGGATTTTTATCTGTTTTATCTGATTTTTATCCTAGAGAATTTTACATGGCACACATGTGTAATCACACATCAAATAAACCCAAATTATGGTCTAAATAAATCCCAGATTTAATATCTTCAAAGAACAACTGGAGTGGAAATGTAACTGAGCAATCAAGTACTCAAGTACTGTACTACAAAACAGCAGTTTTGTAGTACAGTACACTACACCAGACTGCATGGTGTAGTGGTTATCACATTTGCTCTATATGTGAAAAAGCCCCTCGTTCAAAACTGGTGGAGACACAAATCCAGCCTTAGAGAGTTAGAGGCTTGTGTACTCGTGTACACCCCTCGTGTACTGTACTACCTCAGAGTCAAGAGCGAAATGTGGTTTTACTCACATTTATGAAACACTGTACGAGTTCTTTGACTTATCAACGAGTTTGCCCAATCACTTTACACTTTCTTGTTATATAGACATTAAGAAGGGGTGTGACCACTTTCCTCTGACTGCCTGATGATATATACACAGTCTGCTGTTTCAGGCTATTGGGTCAATGTACAGTGGAACTCAGATATTGGCTTGGAAATGTTGTACTGGATTTGTATAGTGTTGTTCTCTTGTTGCTGACCACCCAAATCACTTTGGACCACAAACCCACATACAATGCTTCATTGTGTAGAACTTTATCTACTCAACATCCATGGCCAACTTAGAATCACCAGGCAACCTGACACGTGTCTCTGGACTGGGAGGTAGTTGGAATTCCCAGGGGAAACTTTGGTATTCCAACTACCTCCCAGCCCAGAGACCTCCCAGTCCCTGTGACTCAAGCCTAGACAAGCAGTTGGTAGTTAAAAGGCTGAATGAATCCATTTTTGTAAATGGCTACAGTTCAGATTTAGCACATAATTATTGACTGGTTTGGGTTTGATCTCTCACAAAAAGAGAGACATAAAATTATTAGCATTTTATCAGAACTTTTGAGAAACTTTTCTTTAAATAACCTTTTAAAAGTCCAAAAAGAAAAATCTCCATAAAGCAAACAGCAAGGATTAGATAAGGTCCCAAAGCTTAATGTTCTCACCCATTAATCACCTTGTGATCGCTGAGATTTATCGTGTGACCCTTTGGAGTGTTGGACCACAAGGCTGGAAACAACAAGACTTGAATAGTAAAATGTACATAAAAATAATATATTAGTCACATAGGCTATGCAGACTCAGTTACTCAGTTTGCTGGTATTTGTTAAAATGTGCTTACATATTTGTAATATACACACTTGTACAATATTATAAGATTCATGGATTAAAAACTTCTTTAAATAATTCTTTAGATCACTGGTTAGACATCCCAGAGCCTATGTTCTATACATCAAACCCTAAAAAAGACCTTCTCAGTCCTAATTCAGTGCCCAATAATTAAAAAGTATTATATAATGATAATAATAATAATATGATATAATAATAATCTGTAATAAAGTCATAAACAGTGTGTAACAATACAAATGTTATTGTTTTTATTGTTGGGGTCCAAAAATGGACTGGAAAAGAAAGGATAGTTCGACATGTTTCTGAACCAGCAATGAGCGTATCCTAGTAACAAGTAGCCTGATTTATGTTATCTCTCTGGACTATAGTAGTCGACGTTTTGTCACTCTTATTACTTTAAACACACAAGTGAATTTGACTCAGCTACATCATCGTGCATGCTGGGAATACTCACAAGTGAACTGAATGTTGATGATTAATCACCTTGGGTTTTCTGTGACTTTGTTACACAGCATCTCGTCATTATGTATTAACTATGACTGCTGCTTAGATTGAAATGGAAATTCAGTTATTTACGTGAATATTTGTACATAGGTGATTCTGAAGCAGAACGCGAGCAGGTTTCTAAGCAGAGACTCCCACTGACACTCGCCTCCAATGAGGGTACATTTTGGTACAGTTAGCGTCTTGCATTTTTTCCAGTAGTAGTAGTAGTAGTAATTTCATCCTGAAAGTAAAGACTGTAGATTATCTTGCCACGTTATGTGTTTCCACTGTGTGCAGGTGCTGCCTGTACCAGTAACATTGGCCCGGAGCATGTCGGAGTGCACTGCAGCCAAGGGTGTGTTTAATCTGTTCGCTTTATGACTTTATGACTTCGGGTGAAAGAGAAATAATGGCCCACACACATGCATCATCCTGGTTGGCTATACCTCATCCACTAATTGGTTAGTGGTTCGAACCCTGGTCATGCCAATGTCATCCTTGGGCGAGATACTGGGCCCCGAGTTGCTCTCTAATGCATTCGTCAGAGTATGAATGTGAGATAGAAAGCACTTAGGCGGGGAAAAAAGCCTCTATGAATGCATCTGAATGTGAGAATGAGGCATGTTTTGTAAAGTGCTTTGAGTAATACAGTTAACTAGGAAAGCCTTATATGTGTCCAGGGGCTGGGTCAGTGACCCAGCGCTTTCACTTGGTTTTGACCTCTTTTGTTATATTTTGAAGTGGAGTTTTGGATTATTATTAATTGGCCTTGAATTTTAGTTTAATCTGTTTTACCCAGGCTTTCTGTGTTAGTTGTCATGTCTGCGTGTTTCATGTTGTCAGGCCTGTGTTGTCTTGTCTACGTCTCTCCATGTTTTATTTTGAAAGTCTTGTGTTTCTTTGCTTAGTGTGTTTAGTTTCACTCTTCCCCTGTGACGTCGTTATGTTCATTTGTGTCAGCTGTTTCCACATGTGTTTCCTCTTCCCCTGATCACCTCCTGTGTGGATCTAATCTGTGTGTTTCATTCAGTCTTCGTCAGGTCGCCTGTTTTCCTCCCGTCATGTCACGTCAGGTTAAAGTATTTTTATGATTCTGTTCAGGTCATGTTTTCTCTTCATAGTTCCTCACATGCACTAGTTCAGAATCATGTTTGTGTCATGTCGTCATTGTTGTCATAGTCTAGTCTTTAGGTCTAGTTTTAGTTTTGCCTCTGTTCATTTTCACCTGGTTTGGTGTCGGCTTCCCTTTTGTTGAAACTTCGTTCCCTCTTCTCCCGTGTCTGCTTTTGGGTCCATTCCTTAAACACGCCAGCTTCACAGCCGTGACAATAGGACAATCCATTTACCCTTTACCATTACATCTAGTACACTTGATTAAAGTTCAAGCTGTATTTACCAGTTGCCATATTGGAATAAACCAAAATAACTACACTGATGATGGCTTTTTGGTAACACCTTAAAATTGCAGTTTGGTAATAACATAGTGGATAACGTGGCCATAAAGTGGTGGTTAACAACAGCCTGAGAGTGAGGACTAATAATGTGAAACAACAATACAAATCCTAAGAAGCAAAAAAACATTTAGTAAAGTTTTGGTGGTCATATGAGAAGTTGCAACCAATAGGCTGGATATATAGCAAGTTATTCATTTCTTATGAACATGGAATAGAAACAGGCAGTTCTGCAGTCTGAAGAGTACTTACAACAAGTATTTCACACCACAGCATTAAACATATATATGTTCGTTAAACAAAGGAGAGTGTCTGGGACGTCTGTCTGTCCATCCATCCACCTGTGTCTATCTATTCAGTGTTCATGATTCAACAATAAGAAAGTGACTGGGACATCCAGGTGACTTGATGACTTGCTGTAATTGTTAAAACCGTGAAATCTGCTCTCTACTGGAAAATTCTGATAGAGAATGTCTGCTCATCAGTTTGTGCCCTGAAGCTCAAGCACACTTGGATTATGTAGCAGCACAGTGATCTGAAACACACTGGCAAGTCCACCTCTGAATGGCTAAAATAAAAAGAAAAGAAAAAAGTGAAGGTTTTGGAGTGGCTCAGCCAAAGTCCAGACTTCAATCTGATTGTCTGAATGAGATGTTTTGGTCTGACCACAGGCCAGTCACACTCGAAAACCCTCCAATATGGCAGTTATTGCTGCCAAAGTTGGTATAACGATTTGGTTTGGATAACTTTTTCCCCTGACTACATTAATTCATCACTGAAGTGCTACATTTTGTATTTACTCCCATTATCTTAGTTTAATGTTTGATGATCTGAAACATGCAAGTGTAACAAATGTGCAACAAATGAAGAAAGAAATGTGGGTTTGTCAACTTTAAGACCTTTTATGATATTTTTGGTGTATCCCTGTAGATTACTTTGTTAAAAACATATTCTTTATCTGTTCAAAGGTTTTCTGCAACAAGCAAGTTTATGATGCTCAATTATTTTGAGTATAATTTAGGCCATTGTTCTTAGTTGACTCACAGTAATTGTGCATAACATTATGTTTGCATTAACCTCCAATATAAAGCAATTAGCCATTTTATGATGAGGTTTAAAGGCTACAGGGGTGCTCACCTGTTTGCTGAGTCTGACCACTACTTTAATGAGGGCCTGCCCAGCAACAAAGTGTAATGTTAAATTAGTGGATTAGTCGATTGAACATCACATGAGACCTGCTCAGCAGTCTCTGCTGTCAGTGGCCTCTGCCACGTGAGATATTATGATAAATGGGTACTGCAGAGCTTCACGTGGAGAGATTCTGATACTGGTCAAGATGCAGCATCCCTATCAGGATGTCCACAAAAGCCCTAATGTCCACAAATGTGATAGCCCCTTCCTTTGGATAGATCTAGGTTAGAAACCAAGTCAAGTCAGCTAATAAGCTCCTCACTCCTTAGACTTGGATCAATAAATACTACTGACTCTGTCATTATTTATACAGTGCAGCAGAAGACATCTCCACGAACCAGGTCATTTTGTGAGCTGTGCACGTCAATAAAGCTGCTTCTCCCTACTGCTCTCATGTTGTTAGCAGTTGTGTATTCTTCTGGTGTCTGAAAGAACAAAATATATATGAGCACTATACTAGAAGAGTTCACAGAACAAATATTGGGTATATTTTCCCAGAACCGCCACAATGTGCTTCCTCAACAGACAAAATACACACAACTGCATCAGCTGAAGTGCTGCATAAACATTGTGTTTGGTTGTAGACATTATGTTGTAGACATTATGCTGAAGCAGGTTACCTTGTACCTTGCATTTCATTTTGATTCTTTAAAATGGCCAAAAACACTGGTCTAGTTTCGCCCAGTGTTACAATGATGGTCCATCCATGGTAAAATGTGTGTGTGTCTATGTGGCAATTGCAGGATCCTGGTAAATGAGAGGGATCAGACCAGTGTGGACGGTTGGTGTATGTACCATGTGGGATGAAACAAACTGTATGTGCCTGACTGAAGGAGTTTGGAATGCCATCACCAAAGTTTGACTCTATGGGGCTCCGGCACATTGAAATCATGATCATATCATGATGGCTGTAGCTCAGGTGGTAGAGCAGGTCAGCTACTGATCGGAAGGTTAGTGGTTCGATCCCTGGCTCCACTAGTCTACATGCCAAATATCCTTGGGCAAGATACTAACCCCAAGATGCTCTCCGATGCATCCATTGGAGTATGAATGTGTATGAATGTTAGTCAGAGCACTAAGTATAGAATAAAGTGTGTGATTGGGTGAATGTGGTTGTTGTACAGAGCGCTTTGAGTACTCCGGGAGAGTAGAAAAGCGCTATATAAGAATCAGTCCATTTACCATATCTGGCTTTATGTCATTGTGCAAGGTACCGAGGATACCCTTCAGTTCATCCAAGGCCACCAGTAGCTACAGGGATAAAACAAGAAAGGAATTAGTTTGTTCACATGCTGGTGTGTCAGGGCAAGGGTTTTCTTCATGGATCAGTAGTACATACTCAACGAACTCCATGTTAGTAGTGACTTTTAACACAGGGCAAAAAAGGGGAATGAAAGGAACACTGCACACAGCTCAAAAATGGAGGGAACACTGAAAACATTAGATCTCAATGGGAAAAAATCATGCTCGATATGAATACTGATATGGACTGCCTAATGTGTTAGGATGTTAGCGATGGAAATGAAAATTATCAACCTACAGATGGCTAAATTTAAAGACACCCTGAAAAATAAAGTAAAAAGTGATGTGGCAAGCTAGTTTATTTTGCTGAAAATTCATTGTAGCCCTAAAAAGGTACTCAGTAGTTTGTATGGCCCCACATGCTTGTATGCATGCCTGACATTGGGGCATGCTCCTAATGAGATGATGGATGGTGCCCTGGGGTCCCAGATCTGGATCAGGCATCACTGAGTTCCTGGAGAGTCTGAGGCTACGTCTACACTAATCCAGATAAATTTGAAAATGCAGTTTTTTGTTCACATTTGCATAATGACTGAAACTAGCACCACTGAAGGAACAATGGGCTGGGAGGTCAGTTCCTTGATCATTAATATGCAAATTGACCACGACCATTGATCAACAACCACTGATCAATGGCCATTAGTACCATTCACAGAGAGTTGGGGAATGGCTGCAATCACAGCATTGTAAGATGGTGACAGATGTACCCTTAGGCCCCCTCTTCGATTCAGAGATGGTCTTTCCCTTTTCAGGTAAATGGCCTCCTTGACTCCGCACTCAAACCAGCGTTCCTCCCTGTCCAGGATGTGTACATCCTCATCATTGAAAGAGTGTC
>VOQK01042134.1:2126-12880 GCA_015052645.1 Benitochromis conjunctus | reverse complement strand
GACTTCAGGCTCTCCAATGATGACATCAAAGGCATCCAGGAGTTGTATGGTGAGAGAAAATGCCACATATAGTCTAATACCAATAAGTGCCTGGGAAAATGATTATGTTGTGAGTGCAGAGCCCTTCAAATAATAAATATTGTGCTAAATCTGACAACAGATGTGCCAACAGACAAGCCTTTGCCTCCAACCCAGGGTCCTGTCACTCCAATGGATATCTGTAATGAGCCAGTGATCTTTGATGCTGTAGCACAGATCAGAGGAGAAACATTCTTCTTCAAAGACAGGTAATCATCTCAGTTAGCAGCTTGTTGCATGTTTTTTTGTTTTTTTTTTATTTTAGACTTCAATGAAACGAAAGTCTGACGCCCAGACAAAGTGTTCTGGATATGCAAGCTGTAATGTTTCCATTTGCTCTTTTGAGTCTTAAATGCGATGTAAAGGCTGAGTTTGTGAACATTGCAAGCACTGCCAAAGTCCTGTTAAATTTCCTGTCTGTGATCTGTGGGAAGAGCGATAAAGACAACGAAATTGCCTGCTTCAGGCTGTATCGTCTTGCGTGACTGAAACAAGGCATCCTGCACCAACTGGATTTCACAATCACATCACTGCAAACAATGAGCAGTTTGACATGAGGTTTTTTTTTAAATTATGGTTTCTCTTTTTACAGTCTTGTGCCACTTGTGGGTATATGCTTGTTTTGTGATATGACAATTAGTAAGGGTTGAAAACAAACTATCCCTCTACTCACGCAGTGACAACCAAAGTAGTCATCATTCATAAACATAGTCTACACTCCTCTTCTCCACCGGCGCCAGTGAATCCAAAGTCATGTAGGTTTACTATGTGTCTACTGGCTGACTCTGTAGAAAAGAAGTTGCATAAAGTCCTGTGGTTCAGTAAACAGTCTTTGTGAGTCAGGGTACTTCCCGTAGAAAGATGAACAGTTTCATTGCAACAGCTGAAGTTTGTTACAAAGCGCTTACCCCAGTGGCATGTTACAAAAAGGAACTGTTAGGACAAACAAATGATTGTCTAGCTGTTGACACAAACCTTCTCATTTCAACGTTAAGACCTGCGTATCCTTTCACGATCATTTGGAAATTAGTTAAGAGTAGACGCATCAGCAAAATACTCAAGAGTCAGTTAGCATGGTTTTTTTCACTGAGTTGCACGTGTCCTGCTTTCACGATGAATATTTGTCACCTTGCTGTGGCTCTCATATACACATTCGGAGTAGCAGAGAGTGTGCAATGAACCATGAAACCTTGGATCAGCTGTTGGTCATCAAGTCAGCTGAAATTATCTTTTTCTTCCATCTGAAACATTATATATCTTATTTAACTGTTGGGACAATGTTTTTAAAGTAAAAAGATTTTCACTGAAAATGCACACACTCACATTAATGTAAAGGCAAGCACAAGTTTCCGACATACCTTGGCTCTCAGGTCACCGTTGTTTGAATAAAGCCGTGGAAAAATAATATTTTAAACAAGAAATGACATTGTGTCTAAATGATAGGATGACAGCAGTGCTAAGCATCACCTACCTGGGTGGACCGTAACAGATGATTAAACTGTCATTTTTGCAGAGAAATGGTATTCAGAGCAAACCGGTTCAGTTTAAGGTGGCTAAAAGTTGCATGTACATACATTACACTGACATTTGGCTTAGTTATAGTATATTTAGACTTTTTCCTCATGTTTTGACTTGTTTGCCACCATTGTGCACCAATGTAAGGTGTTGTGTGCATGTTTTCAACCACATTTAATTCGATATGACATGTATTTTAGGTCGCTGTGTGAAAATGTAATCAAGCAAAGTCTAAAGGTAATTCTGAAGATCAGGGTGGGAAAATGAGGACAGAGTATTATGAAGTTATTGTAGTGAACAAACAGTATAGCTCACTGAAATCTGGGATTGGTAAAGTTTTAGTACAGAACTGTTGGTCAGACTTCATAAGTCGCCTGAAGGGCATGCCAGACTTGTATGCTGCAGAGCGCTGGTACACGCCAAGTTTTATAACTTTGCAGAAAGAGCTGTACCCCCTGGGCTCTGGGGCTAAGCTCACTTGACTCTCCCACTGTAAAAGTGGAATCTCTCATTCTGTTAGCTCAGCATATTTATGATGTGAGACAAATCTTAACGTGACGCAATGAGTAATACTTGCAGCACTCCCTGAGCTCAGCATATAAGTGGGTCTGTCTGTCTGGAGGCTTAAGGAGAAGGTACTTAGAAAGTCTGACTTATAGAAAGTGTTTGGCCAACCTGCTGGTTAGGTCTGTTGTGAAGCGTAAAGCCAGTAGAGATTGTTGTGACTGTTGTGCAGAGGGCAGCGGCTGGCGAAAAACTGTTAAGAAAGACTGCTGTTTTATAGGACTTTTGTTGAATGGTAGTAGTTAAAGATAATCACAGTATAAAAATACAATAGGCCTCACAAACATTGCCAAATACCTGTGACTGAACTTTGCATTTGAACATTTCATTATTTTCTGACTTTTTTTGGTACTCTTTAAACAAATTTATACTCAAAAATGATAAAGATCTGTTCTCCATCTGCTTTATTCTTTTTCTTCTGGTTTGTGAATTTTATGTGCACACCACAATCCATGTCTGACTTTTGTTTTACCATCATAACTCTCAAAGAAATACTTTGTAAAAGTGCACCTTTTCCAGCTTCCCCGACATATACTATTGTTACTCTTTCTTCAGTTGTGAAATTCTTTCCTTCTTTTTTTTTTTTCGCTCTGTTGTACAATTTTAGTGCCTTTTCCACAATGCATTCTAGGCAAACTTATTATGTGGGTCAGTACATTGAGGCATTTAAATCAATGTGTTGAAAACGTATATTTCTCACAAAGCTCAGTTGCATTGTCATAATCATCAACCTGTATTTTTACACAGTTCAAACAAGACTTTGTTAAAAACAAATCCAAGATCAATCGATTATCTACTTGAGATGTTAGGATTATTAGTAATTATGTTAATACTGTACGAAAATACAGGTAAGTTAAAAAAAGAATAAAACAGACTCAGAGATCTAAAACAACAGGAGTGCTTTAGAAAAATCACTTGAATATTTTCTGTACGTGTATTCCCCTTACCACCCCTAGGCAGATCTTGTTTTTCCTTTTATTGAGTGCATACAGGAAGAAAAGAGAGGGAGGAAAGGATAAAATTAAAGCTCTGGTACAGACTGAAAACCCTCTGGATATTGTTAGTGCATGAACAGCAAACCGATCCGCAAGAACACAAATAAAATAATGACATTCGTAGATGGTTAGTTCAGACTGGAATATGTCTCATCTTTCATCCTGACAAATGTAACTTTGGGCAAGTGTTATGTATGCGCACTTCTGTTTATGCTTGTTTGTAAAGTTTTATTCTCATTTTCACTTTATCATTATGACAAGTCATCTTTGTTATTGGCAAATCTTTGTCTTTCTAAAAAATAGGTCAGTGGAAAAGAGTATGGTAAGCTGCTATTGTTGCGCAGCTGTGTATTGGAAATCCGGGCAAGATGGGTCTTGTTCCGCTGGCGTCTGCAGCCTTAGTCCTAACGAGAACCAGATGCTCATGAATCAGACCATTGTGGCTGGCTCGGCCAGCGAAGCACTTGCACTAAAACCCCCATCTCTTATACACATACACACAGACACACATGCTGTTTCTCTCTCTTTCTCTCCCCACCTCCTCATCAGCCCCCTCTGTTCCCTTCACTCTTACTTCTTCACTCTCATTTCTTCCCTAGCCTAACTCATGATTGCTCATCCACCCACTCTCTCTGTCAGGTTCCTGTTCAGGTCAGTCAACTTTAGAAGCAAACCCAACGGACCAATGCTAGTGGCCACCTACTGGTCTGACCTGCCTGCCAAGATAGATGCTGCCTATGAAAATCCAGAGGAAAAAACAGTCTTCTTTGCAGGTATTCTGAGGAAAACAAGAAACTTTGAAAAATGCACATGTAGATCTGTTTTAATATTGACTTAGCCCCGCACTTATAAGGTGATGAAAGAAACAGATGCATTACTTTTAATGAGTAATGAAGATGTGTCTTCCCCGTTTTACCACTTGGATGCATTTCCCTTAATGGTCAGCCATTTCTATTACCTGAAACTCTAGGAGGCACCAGAATGTTGGCCGAACACTCTTAAGTGCAGCGTGGACTCTTCCAACATACTTATTAGTGGTTTATGAAACATTCACAGCATTTTACAAATATGACAACTTTCCTGAATACTGATGAGACTTACATGATATATCCATCAACTCTAAAGACATTAAGATGGTTTGGTAAATGCTTGACCAAAATTGGTTCATAGAGTTAAAGGAACAAATGATAAAATATTGATTTGAAATTTTAGTGATTTTCATTAGAATAACGTATCCTAAAAGTGAGTTCTCTTTTTAACTAACTCTTCTCTCCTAGGCAATGAAATTTGGATTTACAGAGCTGATCAGTTGGAGACAGGCTACCCGAAAAGGTTGTCCAGCCTTGGCCTCCCCACTGACCTGCAGCAAATCGATGCTGCCTTCAACTTTAGGAAGAACAGGAAGACTTACTTGTTTGCTGGAGACAAATTCTGGAGGTAAGGAGAGTCAAAGTTTGTGCAAACATATGCATTTAATGTAATTAAAAGCCCTATGTGACTCGCCCTAGCTCTTGCAATTGAGGTTATAAACCACTGCAGTAGTGTGCTATATCTGGCCTGAGTTATTGTTTTTAAAGTGTCATTCTGTGTTTCTGATCCACTTTATAAGATGCAAACCAGTGAATGTCATTCAACAACAGAGGGTCTTTAGAAAAAAAAAAAAGTATCATGGCTACCTCACTTCCCCCTTCCTATTCTGCATATTGCACTAGTATACAGCCTTTTAGACCTAAACGAACAGGTACAGCATGCTGGCCATATCCCCTGTCCCTATGTGATTATAAATTGAATTTTTAGTGCATTTACGGCCACAAATCTTGAGTAAATGAGAGTAAATAATAATAATAAGGCAGCCAGAACAGTTTGCCCTAACTAACGTCCTATAATATTAAATAGTCATGATATTAGTCATTATCACCCAATTTCTAACAGGTTAAAACAGAGCAAAGGAGAGCAGCAAAGCAGCAACTGTACTGTCATAAAAGGACTGTGCATTATAAAAAAAACTGTTTAAATTCTTTGGGTATGGAAGGGACCTAGTTAACATTCTGGTTTGTTACTCTACTTCATTCTCTTCTCTAAATGATGCAAGAAAGGAACAACAGTTTATGAAATTTATGGTCAGATTAGCTACTGAAGCTTTGAAGGCATTCTCTGATGAAAATGCCGATACTGCCGATAGCAGATGGCCGCCCCTCCCTGAGCCTGGTTCTGCCGGAGGTTTCTTCCTGTTAAAAAGAGTTTTTCCTTCCCACTGTCGCCAAAGTGCTTGCTCATAGGGGGTCATATGATTGTTGGGTTTTTCACTGTATGTATTATTGTAGGGTCTACCTTACAATGTAAAGCGTCTTGAGGCGACTGTTGTTGTGATTTGGCGCTATATAAATAAAATTGAATTGAATTGAATTGAATTGAATACTCCACTACATATTTTTATCACATCAAGTAGTTGTTTGGCGCTAAATTAATGCTATCGCTGTAATACATATGTCATATGTAAAACCTCAGATGTGATTTCTTTGTTGTGTGTTTACAGATATGATGAGACCAGCAAGACAATGGACTCTGGCTTCCCAAAACTTATCGCGGATTCCTGGAATGGCATCCCAGATGGCATTGACTCTGCCTTCAGTCTTAATGGCATTGGTAAAATAATACTTTTAACAAACCAATTTGACCAAAATCTGGCAGGAACAGTTATGACTTTATGAATGAATTTGCTGTACTATTCATGGTCAGCTGAAGGTTATATAGCGTAGTGTTCTGCTACTTTCCGCTCTATTTTTCAAGCAAAACTGAATTCAAGCTTTGAAGATATGGCAGTATTAAGGTAAAGGATAAAAAGCTACACCTGTAGCTTTGTTAGTTGCAGAGCAGTGTAGGTCTTTCCACTGAAAGCACTATATGAGTATAAGGTTTAATAGGTATTTAATTTTAGAATTAGAACTAAACAGAAAGAACAGCTCAAACTAAGGAGGGGAAGTTTGATTGCAGCAACATGCCAAAGGAATGTCAAGACATTTGACTGGAAAATATGAATCAAGCTCAGTATGGTAGTAGAGGAAAAGTCACAGGTTCCCCAAAGTTAAAAGGTTTTATTTTCTGGGAATCGTAGAGCAATGGCTCTACGGCTTCTAGAGCCATTGCTCCAATATGCCAAGAATATGCCACACAACTGTTGTTGTTATGCTCTGATAACGACACTAGTGTTTTTATGTGTGTGTGATTACTGTCTGCACAGCAGCATTCCTTCTGGTTAAATTGCAGGAAAATCCAGTCAGCTCTATCAGTGAGTCTGGCACTCTGCCTTTGTCAGTAAAACTCCTCATATACCAGAATCGAGCAAACAGTGACGCCTTCTAGGCCAAAAAAAAGTGTTTAGAGGAGCTGACTACACAACGAATGCCAGGAAGGCAAATAGACCATAGGGAGTATTTCTGAAGTCAGGGAGTGATCAGTGGTTTTATAATGACAGAATATAGCCAATTGGAGCTCAGTTTCATTATGTTGCTTGCACACAGAGTGAATATCACAGGATAGTTGATACGTACTTTTTCTGCTGGTGCGAAGTGCATTGCAGCCACTGTGAGAAATAAATGGGGAATTTTTAATGTGAGACCACCAGTAAATATCTTTTGAGATTCTCACTGTCAGCCACGTATACTTGAGGTCAGAGGTGGTTAGCAAATTTTTGCTTATGGCAAGCAACCAGGGGTTTTTTTTCTCTCCTAACATACAGACAGTGCTGTAAGTGTCACATAGCCCCTTCCCCAAACCGTGAACAAACATATTTATATAAAGCAAGTCTTTCACCTTCTACAGAGGCGCCTCTGTGTACCTCCTCCTTAGCATAATTTAGAAAACGCGAAGCTTGACTTTGGCTTCTGATTGGGTATTTTAATTCTTGTACGCTTCTACAGAAGCTTGATTATTTCACTGTAGTTTGTTTGACTCGAGCAAATTTAATAAAGAAAATTCTCGTCTTAGTAAATGCTTTAAACACAATGTGTATTCTGCTTGTCTTTCACAGATTACAGCTACTTCTTCAAAGGCAACCACTATTTCAAACTAGAAGACAGCAGCTTGAAGATCGTGAAGTTGGGTGAAATCACAAAGGACTGGCTCGGATGCTGAACATTTCCAAAATGTCTCACAACTAACTCGTGTAATGGTGACCTCTTGAGCCTCATGAGGACATTATTGTAGTATTGAACACAACTTAAGGTCGCTGCAGTGCACACTGTTGTAATTTTTCTATCACGGCAACTCTGCACGCTTTCCTGCAGCCTGTATAATCGGTCTCCAGATTTGTAGAACGCCACCTCTGAACCTTCTTCTTAGGCTGAACATATGCAACTGGATATCTGCTACTTTTCTATGTGACTTTGACATTTTATTTGTTATGCTGTTATGTAGATTTATTACAACATGCACCCCATTTTTTTATTATTTTATAGATTTTTTTTTTTTCCAAGTCAGACATCAGGTATGTCCACACTGCTTTAAATGCAGTTCTATACTGTGCTGGTCAATATTGCCTTTTTATACAAATTTGATTTGTTTAACACCATATGAGGAAATCATGTTGGCTTAGAATTATTTCAGTGTAATAAGTGCAGTTTTATAATTGTATCTGTTTAATTACGTTTCTCATTGTTGTGCACTGCATTTGAAAGAATGAATTTGCACAATGTGACCGAAAATGGTGCTTTTAGAGATTGCTTTTTGCATATAGTCCTATATACATTATATTCTGTATAACTATGTCTGATCAGACTACTTAGTATCCTCTGGATGTATAAAAGTAGCATTCCCAGACACATTATCCTTCATTTGGTTAGCACTTTGTTTAGGACTATACAAGGGAGTGGCACAATGGGAAGATCAAATTATTCCCGTGTCAACTCCGTGTTGCATTTCCCTTCACTAATGGTACAGAAAGATTAATGGCACAGGTTGCCTCTAGAGGCTGTATAGGTTTGATGCATAATGGAACCATGACAAGAGTACCGCAGTAGTATTGCTCAGTTATCTTTTTTTACATGTTTTTTCCTTGTGATGGTTTTTTATGCTTTTGCACTTTGTTACTGTCGTCAATAAAGATGGTCAATATAATGAATCTGCACAATTGTTGAGTATTAGCCATTACATGTGATCCTTATCCACTAGGTAACAAAAAAGAGAAGTGGAAGATCATATACCTGGGCTGCATCAGTACACTGTATACATACTCATAGTCTTACAACTGAAAGATCAGAATACAATATATTAATGGTAAAAGTATACTTGATGAAGTAAAAGTATTAGATCTATAATGCCTGCTTGTGTAATGAACTTACCAGTGTTGCTTTTTCATAGAGTTGATCTTTATGATATATAGTATTGCTGGCACTTCTTTAAATAGAATTTTAGGGTTCTATAAATAACAAGCGGGCTAACTTTAAAATAAACAGAAATAAAATCGATCAAATAGAGCATGCGGACTTTATCTGAACCCCTGCAAAGACGATAATTTGTTATGAAACTGTGCCATCTTGTGGACATTTATGATAAATGTATAGCCTTTACATAAAATCAGTTATTTGCTCGTGACACCGCGATCATCCTAACTTTCTTCTGCATTTACTACTCCGGGAGTCCTAACCAGTGTTATTTTATCAAAGCATACAGCCTACGAGACCACTTTAATATTTTCCTGTCTGACCCGATTGTTTTTCGAGGCATCTAAATTGGATAACATTATCTTTTAGATACTGTCTAAAGTCATTATCTTGCAAATGTAGTGACAGTGTACATTCACTTCACAGTCTTGATCCCCACTGCAAACACAGCGGAGGTGGAGCTTGAAACTACTGGTTCCGCTCTCGCGTGCTTGAGGTTTGTACTCGTCGTAACTCGCGCCTGATGCCGTTTCGCTCAGCAACAAATGAGAACAGGTTCTCTGTTGAGGAAGTGCTATGATTACGTCACGGGGCTACAAACTAGAACATCAGTCGCTTGTCATTTCGCTCACTGGACTACGATGCCACCGCAGCGAGTAGGCACCTTGCCGAGGCAACAATCTCTGCTCTTGCCTGCAGTCATCAACCCGTTTGTTCAAGACACTAAACTAACCAAAGCGGCTATAATTAAAGTGAGTATTTCTTCTTCTTCTTTTTCAAAGAGGTTGCATAAAGGCAGGATTTTGAAGAATGCTCGTTTGGTAACAGTGCTTCATAGTGTGACATAATGCACTCAGGCTGCTGTATCCAGGGCCTGTAATCTTCTCCAACACGGCTTTGACAATCAGCTTGTAAAGCCTCCCATGCAACACAACAGTGGGAGCCATTGGGAGCTTTCTAGAATGCTTCCCAGCAATGTGGATTTCTAAGCTCGTGCATATTTCTGCTTGCTGGGAGGTCAGTTTTCAGCAAGGCAGCAGGTGACTTGAACACCAGACTGTCCTGAGAGGTTTGGGCCTATAATTAATGTGCATAAATGTATTCCTCTGCCTGCAGTGTGTCTTGTTGGGAATTTTCTTGGTCCCTCTTCGAGCTATCTTTATAACCCTGGTTCTGATGGTGTTATGGCCAGTGTCTGTCATTGTCACCTTCAAGCGTCCTCTGAAAGGAGCTGTGGAGCCAACCACAGGATGGAGAAGGTAACTATGGATACCAGTAACATCCAGTCTTTCTCAGAGTTGCCCATGACTTTATCACACCTAAAGCAAAACAATAATAATATATTTGGCTTATTGTTGACATCAGGAGAAAAAGTCAGCTTTCTCTCACATGCTTTACAGAAGGTGGCAAATTCCAAACACATAACAGTTCCTGACAGAACAGAACATGTCGACTCATGCTTTTCTAGATCATATCCTCTTCACAAGCAATAACTCACCTCAGTTTCCTTCAGAAAGGAACTAGTCAGTGGTGTTTATAGGGGGTTAAGGGGAACTGAAAATGATGATTTAGCCATTTCGTTAACCTCTAATACCTAAAAGTAATAAGAACACATTATAATTATAATATTATTATATATGTATATATGTTGTATGAATAGGACTCATTCCACTGGACATATTAAACAGTATATCTGTACATGTCGTCTGATACTTTTTACTTTTTACTCGTCTATACTTTTTTTTTTTGTCACTGACAGACTCAAATAATCTCAGAGTGGTTAAAAGTTTTCAAAAGTTAATCTGTTACTACAAAGCTTTAGATCAATGAAATGACGTTGTGTTGCAGATACCAGTGAAAAGCACCACCCAACTTTGTCGAACCACAGGTGTTTCAACCACTTACCACTTCTTGTTAGTTTGTTTGCATTAGTAAAATGATGAACCCTCCTTCATCTTACAGGCTGCATAGTATTTTGTGGGCCTGTGACAAATAGCTCAGAGGCACAGAAAGTATGACATGGTAGTTTAAAGCAGGGCATAAGCCCACACTGCATAATGAAGGAAGTGAAACTTAACCTTAATAACTCGACTGACTGACTGATGGTATACGTTCAGACTTTTTACTGTAAGAGCTGATTGAGTAATGTATCTTTAAATGTTCATGTTCGTATTCTCTTACTTTGTTTCATATTAAGTAAGAGAAACTAAGTTCATAACAT
>VOQK01042131.1:2212-20858 GCA_015052645.1 Benitochromis conjunctus | reverse complement strand
TTTCATTTCGATCAGTGATTGCAGCTCTGCCAGGTATTGCCTCTGTCAAGTTAGTGTACAAAAACGGGACTGGGCCTATGTCATTGGGTCCCCAACTCTGCCTCCCTTTGCTTCTTATGTATCTTATAATAGTGACATATGCATTTACTATTAGTAGTTGTATTTATCTATTATTACGAATCAGTCTGGGAGAAATCAATAACTATTTTAGACAGTGTACCATTCATGTATTAATCCAACTTTCTAATTAAGTATAGCTGACCTTAAGAACACTTTGGCTGGCTATATACGTATGCATTCAAAGTGTATAAGCTGAAGATCATCAGTGCTCTTTTTAGTGCTAGACTGGTTCTAAAACCTGCAGACGAGTGTGAAAATCATGGCCTGTTTTCCACTGGATGAAAAAGATTCACTGCAAAGAATAGAATAGCCTCCTTTTGTCATATCACCCATCAACCTATTTCCTTTCTTTTTTACAGCTCGTTCAGTCCTTCCTGCTTTAATTTGCTCCTTAAATCACCTCCCGCTGCCTCTCCTCTCTCTTCCTCTCCAATCTCTGGATGTTTATTCGTTTATGAGAGGTGGTTGGGAACAGCAGGTGCGAGGCCTGCACAAAACACCAGAGAAGTGATTGAATTTGGTGTGGGCAGTAAATTGTGTGGACATATGCACACTGCACAGCGTGGAGATGGGCACGGGGCAGTCTGGATGCATATCTCTGTCTGGCTGTATTGCTGACAGGGCACAGAAACCACAGAGTAGGGGTGCGAGGCAGCATCAGAGAGCGAGCGAGAGAGACTGAGGATTGGGACCTGACATAGTTTCAGAGTCGCTGTCTCTATAATCTGACTCTTAAATTGTCATGGATGTTTTCTGCCATGTTGCAGAAAGAGAAGAAGAAAGCTGACTATGTTTTAGGGAAAAGTAAAGAGGAGTGAGAGCATTAGGACCATCATGTAAACCTTCAAGGGTCTTCTGTGGCATTCAGGAAAATGTTCTCCACAGTCCTGAGCCCGATTCTTTCCACAGCCCCACAGGACGCCTCCCCAGGCTGGGTTAATTGATCAGATTACAGACCTTTCCTTCTTTCACTCTAATTAGCATTAGTGCGCCGTCAACTAAATAGGTCTGGAGCAGGTCTCGGTCCTCGACTCTTGCAAGCGATTAAGATCTTTTGCCACAGCGGTGACTATGGTCATAACTTCATTAATGACTTGGATGACTTTTTCCAACTCTGCTGGTCGCAGCACCCCTGGGGAGGTTACGTCTGAATTTTGCTTCCCTGCAGCATAACGATCTTTGACTTGATTTAGCAGACTCCTAGTTTTCCTTTGTAGCTGTTTAGATGTATGCCAACCGTATTGGTTTTGATTAATCATGTTTGTTATCGTGATCATCCTCTCACTGATAACTATGGCGTTAGAAACTATCATTTTCATCAGCACAAGCATGGCTGTAATCATTGTGATTTCTCCAGTGATTATCATTAGAGACATTTTCATCTTCCTCAACATCTACGTCTCTGTAATTGTCTTCCTCCTCCCCCTCGGTAACACTATATTCTCTTCCTTCCTCACATTTATCACTGTCTGAGTTCCCACCCAATCTCTCTTTATGGTTATGGCCATATGCACATATTCTGGTCTTTTCTGTAACTGCTAGCTTGGATTTAAAGCTTCTTTATGAGTGCTAAGCTGTGCAAAACACTGCCTACCACTGGGAGCGAGCCATTTAGCCTATAAACCAAGCTAGATTAAACAAATTTGGTCTCAGTTTGTCCACACTGCACATGCTACACTGCAGACTGGAACCTGACGTGCTCCCCATTTAAATGAATCTAATAGCTGTGAGTGCTTGTATATAGGTTGGACAAGATGTTGCTCTCACAATTCATTTCACACTTCGTTAGCAAGTGAAATTGTTGGTTGGATATACAGTATATGAGGGGAGATCAATATATTACAGTCAGGTATTAGCGCTGCAGTCAGACACGGGCATCGGGGTTCGACAGATTGTGTAAACACCATTTCAGAAACACGATACGAAGTGCATTGCTATGCCTCATAGCACACATACACACATACATATAGTTTCCTGGGAAATAAAGAACACCCAGAAATTCACAGACACACACACACACACACTCTTTTTCTTTCAGTCGCCCAGTAATTTGAATGGAGTAAATCATCATTGTGTTTGGGAAGGAGATTGATGGCCAGGCTCAATGGCTTGGCCACCCATTCTATTTAGAACAGCGGGTCAGTCGGCCAGTTACGGATCCGACCTCTATTGTTGCCACCTGACATCTCTATTCATCATCACACAGTCTGCATCCTGCCGCTGCTGTCTCAAGGCACAAACTGCTTTGTGTGGCACTTTGCGTGCATGTTGCAGAAAATGTGGCAAAAAGATGTATGTACTCAGAGGCTTTTGATGTATAAAAATGAATAATGGTGTAAATAACTCGCCCTTTAATGACTTCGGTGGTATTAGGACTGCACGGGAGAGTTTAATGCTTCATTGTAATGTGGGATGTATGGAATATATGCTATTTTATTATCTGCTGCTTTTGTTGCTTGTGTGATTCATTTTGTAATTTAGGTTCTGTAAAGAAAAAATAATATTATTATGTAACTTTTACACTGATATGATGCTTTATTTTGAATAGTCAGATATATATCGTTTACTGGAGAAATTCTTGTCTTGTTATTTACTTTCGTTAATAGGTTTTTAAGTGATTTTCCAGGCAATTGAATCTGTCACCATTTTTATTTATATTGCAGAATGGAACTGTAATTTGAAAAGGAGTATGCCTCAAAAGTAACATAAATCACATCCGCGTTTTGTAATTTATTGTGTATTTTTTATTACATTTGACACAATGTTTAGATTTATATTTAAACTTTGTGTCCAGTGTTGAATTAAAGTTCATGTTTGGGGGGGGGGATGAGATGGACGAGAGGAGACAGGAAAGTAGAGAGAGAGGGGGATGACATGCAGGAATTGGTCTGGGATGTTTTCAAACCCAAGCTCCTTTTAGCTGAAGGGCTGCCCAGTCATCCTATAACAGCACATGCTCGTGGAGTTATTTCAGCACTTTTTCAAACATGTCCAAACTTAATAATAAAATATTTTAGGCTTTGCAAGCGTTCCTTCTTTAACTTCAAAACCATTTTAAAATACAGCTATGTGGGTAGTGCCCGGTAGACTTCTGGTGGGTGTGCCCACCAGAATTCTGCTCACCTGGTGTTTAAGGTTTGAGTTAGGCTTGCAGTGTATGTCATTATATGTCTGCCCGTGCCTTGTTAAGTGATTACCTATAATTTAGTGTCTCGCAAATAGTGTGGCATTGTCCAGCTGTTATGATGTTGGGTTAGTGGCAGCTTCCACGAATCCACCCAACTACATCTGAGTGTTGCACATTGTTTCCTTCCTCCTGCAGTTCACAGACTCATCACTGCTGATGTGACCAAAAAATTGAATTTGAGTGTAATTAGATCTCTAACAAGTTGAGCTGATTTTATAAACTCTCTCAAATGACGCCAACACTGAAGAACATTTTACTTTGGATGTGTTAATAGCCACTCTTAGGGAGCGGATTTCAGTTGGGAAATATTGAAGTCTTAAATATTTGCAATTTTTTGCTGTGTTCTTGCATGTTTGATTATATTCTCCTGAGTGACTTTGCTCATATTTGTTCATTTATTTGTGATGTAGAGTCACTATTCATACAGCTATAGTTATTAATAACATTTCCTGTTTTTTCATTGTTATCATTTTATACTGCCATGCAGTTTCTGTGTAAATGTCACAACTTATTCACTGTGACAGAGAGCAGTGTGTTTTGAAGAGAGGCTGTGCAGTGAACATGGCCTTGCTAGATGTGTTTTACTGAAGACTGCTTACCACTTACTTCAAGTTGCCTTTGTTATTAACAGTTTCCACTAGCAACCTGAGCTGAGCTGCTAATGTTTTTATATAGTTACAGTTTTGAGGAGGAGGAGGAGGTAACAACATAGCCCGAAGTATCGGTAGAAATCTGCATATGTACTCATCGTAGTAAAGAGCACAACTTCTTGACACACAAGTATTTAAAAAATAGCTTTAAGTGGGTAGTAGAAGTGTGGAAAGGGTATGCAGTGACGTATAAAGATTTCATGACAGCCAGGATTGTGTCTTCTTCACCTAAAAAAGACATGACACTTTGAAAGAACTGTGTGTTGAGTGTCTGGCCTCTTTTTGCCCAATGTTACTCATAACCAGGCAGGACATTTTCCATCTGCAGGTTGTACCACAGTCATGTTTCTGATGCTTCATTTTCTGTCAGCTGGCTCACGCTGCAAAAACTCAAAATCTTACCAAGTATATTTGCAGTCAAAATAATTTCATCTCACTTAAAATAAGATACAATCAGCCACAGAGTAACATTTCAGTGAGATATAGGAACTTGTTTTTAGACGGTGCATCTTGAAACTGGGGAATTTTCACTTGTTCCATTAGCAGATTGTTTCACTTATTTCAAGCAAAAATATCTTGTATTAAGTGAAAAAAAATTCTGCCAATGGAACAATGGAAAGGCTCCAGTTTCAAGATGCACTGTCTAAAAACAAGTTCTCTCTCTTTAGCTAATTGTGTCTTATTTTAAGTGTGATGAGATTATTTTACTTGGTAAGATTTAGAATTTTTGCAGTGCAGTCAGAGTTTTATTTCAGGGTGAACTCCCTTTCTTAGTGCCCGAAAAGAAGGAAGTGAGAGGGAGAAGAGAGAATCCACCAAGGTCACTTTTGGTGTCTCTCCATTGGAGTCAGTGAGTTCCTGACAAGCCAGAGACAGGTTCAATTTCTCGCTGACTGTCAGGAGCTCCCTGTTTTTTTTAAATGCCTGTGAGACAGATATAAGCAGAGGAAGATGTTCCCTGACTTTTCAGTATTATCTGAGGGGCATTCTTTTCTCCAGCCTTATCTCTCTGTCAGTAATGGGCCTTCAGTGATTCCTGCCAGATATCTGCTACGGATGGACTGGTAGGCTGGCAGATAGAGCAAAGCTTTCCCAGATACTGTAGATCTAGAATGGGCTGTTTTTCCACATGTTTCTGCCCCTCGGTGATTGGTAAAACCCGGTGACCGGCAGTTTGACAGGCACCGCACCTCTGCTTCTTAGTAAAGTAGAGGGGGAAAAAACAAGAGTAGGAGGAATGACTGATCTGATGCGATGGCAGTGTTGCATGGTGAACTATCTTTGACCACCTCCTCAATCAAAAGTACAGGGGGAAAAAAAGGCATCTTCTTTTGCCAGGTGTGATGAGGACATGCATCACAGAGCTTTGATGTGACAGATTATGGACATCTTCATCTGGCCCTCCTGGCTCTGAGCTTGTTGCTGCTTTTATTGTTTTGTGGAACAACTCACTGAAGGGTAGGATGCCATGTCAGAAGTGTTTTTAGAGTCTTTGACGCTAAAGAGGAATGGAAACTTCAAAGACAGCAAACTGTGTGTGCCTGCATGAGTGCAAGAGTGACCTAAACAATGCTGCCCTCCTGTTGACAAATTAATGATAAATTAATTGCCTGGTGAGCATATGAGCTTACCGTCTTCAAATTCTCTGCAGGATAACCCCGCCCCCCAAAGCAGTTTATCCGCCTTACAGGCACTGAGTTAACTCTACAACTCTTCATTTTACTTGACTATGACCGATTAATGTTTGGGGAATTAGGGAGGAAATGCAGAGGGGTGGAGTGGAAGAGCTGATAAGAGAGTTGAAAGCAGCAGTCGGGGAATGGAATGGTACCAATAGGCAGGACTCCTGCTGTCTCCTCTTTAGGGAGATCCCTACTAGTGCTGTCCCTACTGCAGTGTAAGGACAGGCTCAGCCAGGGGTCTTTGAAGTACTGCTCTCTTATTATATGGATGAACTCCTTTGTGCTACTATTATATATGCAACGCACCATATTTGAAGACAGCTCCCATCCTTCAAAAAAAAAAAATTACAAATCTCTGCAGAGCCCAGCCGGCCGTGCAGAAAGGGTAAAGCTGTGAGGGCCTGAGAGATTCTCGACATCATCGCTGTAGTGCTTTTATATTTTCAAATGTTTGGCTTACTACTCGAGAGACACAGAACCGGCCTCTAATCAACACTCATTATTAAAAAAAAACGCTTTGGACTGCATTTTACTCCTGCTGTGGATGAGATTGGGTTATCATTGACATTTAGCTTGATCTCGATTTCGTGCTATGTAAATTACCAGCTGCTGCAAGAAGAAACAGAATGCAACATGGAGACATCATGCCAAGTTGGTGTTAACCCCTCTTCAGCTCTGACACTGCAGCTGACGTGTGTGTGTGTGTGTGTGCGTGCGTGCGTGTGCGTGTGTGACAACTCATGTGACTGGTTTAGTGATTTCATCTAATCAACGCTGTCCCTATGAAGAAAAAAAATTAATCAATTAAAATAAAATAAACATTAATACAGATTAATACATGCCGAAAAGGAAGTGAGCATCTGCTGCAATCACAGTGGAAAGTTGTCTTACATCCATCTGACTGATGTCGTTAATTATATGATTTAGTACAATTGCAAGTAACAATTATTTTAATTACTGATGTTTTTTCATGAAATTTGATTGCCCATGAAAATAGAGCTGTCACTGATTTTTTTTTTTTCTTCTTTGTCTATCCAACGGTCCAAAACGAATGACTTAATTCTTCATGCCATAAATTCAACATGGTGCTGGAAATATTCGTCTGAGATTTTGGTCCATATTGACATGACAACTTCACACAGTTGCTGCGGATTTGTCGGCTCTTCATCCGTGATGTGAATCTCCCATTCCACTACATCCTAAAGGTGCTCTGCTGGACTGAGATCCGGTGACTGTGGAGACCATTTGAGTGCAGTGAATTTGATTTCATGTCCAAGAAACCAGTTTAAGATGGCACGTTATCCTGCTGGAAGCAGTCATCAGAAGATGGGCACACTGCGCTCATAAAGGGATGCATATGGTTAACAAGACTACTTAGGTAAACTGTGGCGTTTAAACAGTGCTCAGCTGATACTTAGGAGATGTGTCAAGGAAACATTCCCAACACTATTTCGTCACCATTAGCAGCCCAAACCATTGATGCAAAGCAGGATGGATCAATGCTTCCATGTTGTTTAAGCCAAATTCTGGCCTAACCATCTAATTGTTGCAGTGCAGAATCTCATCAGACCAGGCAACATTTTTCCAATCTTCTACTGTTTTGTTGAGTCGATATGAGTTAAAGCCTCAGTTTCCTGTTCTTAACTGACAGTAGTGGGACTTGATGTGGTCTTCTGCTGCCCATCTGCTTCAAAGTTGCACAAGTGTGTTCCGGGATGCTCTCCTGCATACCTTGCTTGTAATGAGTGGTTGAGTTACTGTTGCCTTCCTATCACGTCTTCTCTGACCTCTGACCCCAACAAGTCATTGAATGTTTTCTCTCGTTTGGAAAAGCTGTATAGATGTGAGCATAACTGAGGATTCCAGTAGTGCAGCGTAGCTATATGCAATCAAGTGTTTGGTAGTCCACTTGCACTTTTGTGCTGTAGCTGAATAAGTATCTATATTTACAGTAAAAGTGCTGTTATTACAGTGTGTTTTGATTTTGCTTATACCTTTAATGGCATTTTAAACACGTTTTGCGTGGCTATTTGGCTGTGGGGCTATGCAGAATTTAGTGTAAATCACCTGAATACTCCCTGTGTGGCATGATCTCAACACAAACTGAATGTTATAACCTTCACGAGGCTGGATTTATTGCCGGGCTGTTGCATTGGATTGCACTAGGTGTTCCAATAAAATGGTAATTCAGTGTAAGATGAAAATGACAGTCTTTGCTGTAAATGTTTGAAGCCAAATAGAAGATGTAACAACAGGGTGTGGGGGGGTGTTCTTGATATCCTTGAGTTTTATAGGGGCTCTAAAACAGGTCTGAAACTATTCTATATTCACAACACCAGAAGTATGTTTAATAATTCACCTAGATAGTTTCCTCTCTTTTTTATATCTCCCCATCTCGCTCACTCTCTTTCTTTCGACCATTTGCAAGGTCAGTGGGTGCAGAAGGTTGGGCTTTAGTTGTGTTTTTCCGTCGTCACTCCTCAGAGTGGCAGGCTGCGACAGACTTAAATAGGGAGAGAGCGAGTCTCCACAAATATAAGATCTGTGCCTGTCGGGGAGCAGGGGCATGCTTGTAGTGCGCTTAGTTGTTAAGTCTTGTTTCTGAGCAATAACTGAGCAATAAAGGCCGCCAGGTTGTGTGGAATTTCTAAAACGTGCGCAAACCCACAGTGTAAGGGGACGCACTTTTACTCAGAGGCTATTTATTTCCCGGCTGACGTGGGAGCGAGAGAGCGCTGGCTAAACTGTCGGCTGGGCATCTCTCTGCGCGCCGGGGAGGAAAGGAGAGAAAGCAGCGTTGACCTGCTGGGATTTAAAGACATCCGCGTTATTGTTTGTTTTTTCTGTGAGGTCTCAGACTCTGGCTCTCTCCTCTGTGGGCAGACTACACACTCAGTTGCGATGACTGTACTGAATTATCCACCGGCTGTCTGTAATTTCTCCAACGAAGCCAGCCCCACCGCCACCCGCCCTTAGAATAAAGCTGCTGTAAAGCGAGTCAGCACCGTCGCCGTTGTCTAACAGCTGGGATTTTACACTTTACCATGTCTTGAGACGTGGAAGGGACGCTGCAAAGATGATGACAGTGAGTATGGATTCATTTAAATGGCAGTGATGTTGCATCAAGGCTACTTTTAGCTCATCTCCCGGCGTCGGCTTTAATTTTGACCGATAATGGTGATACTGAGTAGGGGTCAGCTTGGTCACAGTAGCGGATGACATCGCGGTGTGATTGTGTGATCTGGGCGTTTCTGTCACCGCTGTTGCCGGGGGCATCGGGTTCCTCCTGGGACTTTTTTGGGAAACATTACATCATTTGAGTAGCCTATGAATGACTGTGCAAATTGAAGAAACACATGCGGGTTGCCTTTATTTATTTATTTATTTATTTTGACGTGAGTGCTGTCTTGTTCCATTCGGTGTTTCTGTTTCAATAAACTATATGTTGCCAGACGTAATCGTGCGGCTGCCACGCGTGGAGAAATGTCACTTGGACTCAGCTCGACGCACGCAAAAGACTGGGCGTATGCGATGATGCCCCTTTGGAAACCTAGGGGACGACCGACAGAGTTGTGAGAGTAGTCTTTGGCATAAATTAAAAGGCCAGCCCCCACACCCACCCTGAACACCCAAACACCCGCCCGGCTGCTGTGGGATGAAGGGGGATCGGTGCAGCTGTCAATTTGCATGTATTCCCGTGTTTTGTTGGCCGAATCCAGCCTATAGTCTGCCTGCGCTCGCTTAATCCCACCGCGGATCAGCTTTAGCAGCCCCAGCCTGCAGTCATACAGCGCCTTGCCCCCTCTCTCTCTCTTTCTCTCTCTTTTATTTTCTCTAAACACTTTAAATGATTACATTATTTTTAATCCGGCTCTTGTGGCCGTCGTGCATCGACGCGTTAACGCGCAGACACCCGGCGGTGTTTGGAGGCTGCAGGAAATGAGAATTAACACTTGAAGAGAAGGATCGGTGACCGAGATTTTGAAACGCGATCGTAGCTTGGATATAGACTACTCTGCTTCTGCTTAGCGGTCTTTTCCACGCTGGTGAGGAAAGCCCACCCAGTTCCTGAATCTATTTCTTTACTTATAAAGGGTGGCAAAACCAAAATGAGAGCCTGGTGAGGCATTTCATGAGCACACCGGTAAGGTTGTTCTCCTCTGTAAGCTCCTGATAAACTGATCACGAATCCGAAAATACGAATAGTCTTGCTACATTTCCAAGCCTTACTGTTACACAGTGTTTTACGATCTCATAACAGTGACGGATGGCGCATTGGGCTGCTAAAAACGACTCTAATCAATTACTATAGCATTAGCCCACAAGTGCGCAGGTAGTATCGCGCGCCCTTAAGTCCTCCCCTTTGATTTGTAAACACAAAGAAGCTCCTGGAGCTTTTCATGCCAGGAAACTGGTTATCAGATGTTACATGCTGTTACTGTCTGGGAAATTAAACTAATGAGACGTTCTTGTGCTGAACTTGTTCATCAAGCAAGGAATTAATACTAAATTTACTCTCCTTCCAGTCAAACTGAAGGTCTCAACACCTCAGTGGTTATGCACTGTGCAACCAAAGTTTTCTTTCATAACATTGCTCTAACTAGGTAAGACCCACCTGCTGTGCTTCATGACAGAATTCTTATCTTTTGTGTCCCCGCTTGTGGTGCAGACAGCATCCCTGCAGCAGCTTCTCTCCTATTCTCTTTGACCTGTTAGTATTTCACGCAGAAATGCAAGTTCCTCAGCGGAGGGAGGCTTTATTTTTCTACACCACATCAGCACTTTTTATATCTAGTCTCTAAGATGCTGAGTCACATTGCCCCCACCCCCAGTGTAGAAATTTTCTGCATTGTGTTGTGATGCCTGGTGTCTGCACAGGTGTGATCCAGTGACCATGTCTCAAAAAAAGCTTTTTGTCATTAAGATAGTACTGTGTGAACATTTCTCTCTCATTAGTCTTCTGCAAGAGGCAAAACTACTGCAAGTCCTTGTGGTCTAAACCAGTAATCAGCAATCTTCATAATTAATTTCAGCTCATAATGCGGTCGCGTAGGAATGTGTCGTTAATTTCTCTTTGCCCTGGGAGAGATTTTTGTGCGCTTTGCTTTTCATTATGCTTTAAAAGTGTTGAGGCTCCATGATAATGTGCTCCTTTAGAGACAAGACTAACACTGTGAGAGAAGGCTCAGGTCAAGTTGAGATTTGTAGAGGGCTGTAAACACCGGGGACGTTTTCATTAGCTGGGAACTAATCAGTCAGGTGGAGATTGGGGCGCTGCGGGAGCATCGCAGTCAAGGTTAGAGATCGGCTCCAGACTCATCTGTTCGTGTCACAGTTTGGTGTGTTGTGTGCTGACATGTCGTTGTCACTCACTCTCAGCTCCTCACTGTTTTGTCCCTGTGGAGCTTGGCAGACGTAGGATGGGATGGCAGCATTTATTATTCTGACGTCTCTGGTCGCACGGACTCTGCCTTCGCTGTGTCTATATGTGTCAAGCCGTTCAACACATACACATTTAACAATGTACAGGAATGTAAAAGGAATGGGATTATCTGTTAGGCAGCCAAGCAAGAATAGGAGAGTCCAGAGCACTGCGCATTTAAGGCGAGAGGACAAACAAGTACAAAAGAGACAGTGACTGCAAAATGTTGTGCAGAAAGGAAGTTCCCTGCAGGACAGGAAGTTTTTTGTGGTTGCCCGTCTCAAACCACAATACCGGCGTGACTAATCTAAGTCTACACACTTCCCTAAATTCACTATGCCTCCTCCTTTTGTTGTGTCATTTCACTGATTCTGTCAGACCAACAGTACGGCCCATGTTCCCTGTACCACATTTGTCTTTAGAGTACTGTCTCCCCAGTCCTAAATCTCTTTCTTTGTCTCTTCTTTTTTCATTACAGGATTATCGGGAGGATGGCATGGACCTGGGGAGTGACGCATCCAGTCGCTCCAGCTCAGAGTCCAACTCCAACAAGGTCACACCTTGCTCCCCTTCTCTTGACCTGGCTACTTTAGAGGACTACAAATCCTCCCCCTCTCTGGACCTGGTTACCTTAGAGGACTATGAGGAAGATGAGGACTACCAAGAGTATAAAAAGAAGGTGATAGAAGAGTGGGAGAGTGAATATGGTGAGGACTATACCTCTCCACAGCCCTCTGGTGACGGGGACGGCAGAGAAGGCATTGTGAGTGCTGACAGTGCTGGCGAAGGCTACAGGAAGACAGTGAACAGTCGCAGCCTTGCTGAAGAATTCCAGGATGTCAAGACCATCCCGCCCTTACCGGCCCCCAGCGGACGCACTGCCACGTCAGCCGCAGCCGTCCCCGATGAACTGAAGCAAAATGGCAATCTGATTTTGCCTAGGAACAACCAGCCCCAATCTCCTGGCACACCACAGGGAGGCACGGGGACTCCTAAACCTAGCCACCAGAGCTCCAGTCAAGGCAGGGGGAGTCGCAGCAGTGGCGGAGGTAGTGGTGGAGGTGGGGGAGGAGGAGGAAGTGTGGGGACTGGTGAAATAATGCGAGGATACAGAGAAGAGGAAGGGGTAGAAGAAGAACCTCTGCCCACCATGGACTGGGCAGCCCTGGAGAGACACCTGGCTGGGTTGCAGTGCAGAGAGCAGGAGAACCATAACCTCAACCAAAACCAGAACCACAACATGGGCAAGACCAACTACACCTCAGTGAGTGTGCAAGGAATTTTTTTTGTATGTTATTTTTGGGAGTTACGATTTTGTGCACTTCCACTTATGTATGTCAGAGGTCATCAAACATAGTGCACCGATGGGCAGCTGTAATCCAGCAGTTATCTGTGTCAGACAGACCCAGGAAACACGAGGTCAGGTTAGCTGGAGGAAGGTCGAGAGATTAGTCAGCTAATGTAGCACTAAGCTATGTGGCCCAGCTCCTATCCATTATGGAAGTCTGTACAGCTGGAAGGAAATGAAGTGGGGCAGCAAAGCAAAAGGGATTCTGTGCATCTTACTGCAGGTTCAACTGGATGTCTAGGAAGTACACAGATTTAGCTGAGACAACTTTAAAACTATAGATCTACGAATAAGAGTTCATACTGATAAGTCCTGACAGTATCATAACAAAGATTTGTTGCTGACCTTAGAGAGCTATGTCTGTTTAACCTAATTTCTACAAGTTCTAAAAAAACAGTTGTGGCCATGTAGTGTTTCTGCCAGAAGAGGTCAGTGTTGCATTGACATTGGGCAGAGAGGTGCCATAGGCCTTTCATGCCTCACCAGCAGCACCAGCAGGAGAGGCTGTCATGATTCAATTGCTAATTTATTGCATTACTCAGTTTAAATCACAGCCTCAGCCAGAGCTTCATGGTTTGTTGTCAGTTTATGGGTCCAAAAGGGTGTAACTTTAAAATATTTAGGGTGGGAGTGGGAGAAAATTGTTTAGAGCTGCTAGAGCTCCATCGCCAGTTGTCACAGAGTAAAACTAAGTGAGGGCAAATGAAAAGGCTGGATTGGTGTTCTCTATTGATGTGCAAGCACCAGGGCCTTTTCCCCCGATGCGCACACATAATGGCTGCAACCTAGTGCTATTGTGAGTGTGTCGTGTGTGTTGTGCGTCTTTGTTTGTCTCTCCTGGAGGCCCTCTCTGTCTCCCTGAGGCATGTCAGGAATGCAGCGGGAGAAGTGGGGGATGAGCGGAAGGAAAGAGGGAGTAAAAGGACAGAAGGAGGACCGGGCAGTTCGGGGCCACATTTGTGTCAATGTTCATTACCTGCTGTCCAGCTTAAAGTGGAAGATCACCTCCTTAGAATGGGAAAAATCTGCTCCCTCTCTCTCCCTGTCTCTCGAGCTGCCTCCCCTCAGGCAGTGGGCTGTGATATAATTGACCCGGGTGGAGGAAAAAACACTCAAAAGAGAGCCTCTGTGTAAACATGTAGCTACTACTTTCTCCATGCAGCCACACAAGTGCATGAAATCATGCGTATGCTCCTCACATATTTTGATCTTTGCTTGTGCCTTAGATATGAGTACATATCTAAGTGTGGTCTTGATGATGATGATGACACAGCATCCAACTATCTCTCCAGGAAAAGCCTGAGAAAAACCGGGCCTCAGATTTCAGTGCTCTAGATAAGAAATTGGAATTAGTGTTGTAATCCCACCAGAGCAGGGAGCAGAAGTGAAACACTAGAAAAGACAGGCGATATAGACTAATATCCTGGACAATCCCACTCTGCTTTTGCTATTTCTGCAGAACTATGCTCATCAGATTTTACCACATTACTTAAAAACTAATATATAACTTAATGGTTTGTTTCCTTTTAATCTTTAATTTTATCTCCAAGCTTCCACATACAGTAAAGGCCAGACTCTGTTAGCAAACAACAAAAAGGAATCAAATGCAAATTTGACACTCCCAAGAGCTATCTTCGGTTTATTTCTGTGTCTGGGGTTGTCCAGATCTCTTAATTCTGAAACCTGCTGGACTTGGCCAACACTCTGGAGAACAGAGAGACTGGTGCTTTTAAAACGTTGTTAAATATTTAGTCGTCCTGTCAAGCAGAACCCACCAGTGAACCACTGCATCTGCCGGTGCACGCAGGGGTGGGTCTGTCTGGTATGTCGCTGGAGGTCCAGTGGGACGGAGATATTCATGCTTCACTTGAGCTTCAAATGCATCTGAGCTTCCAGAAAAAGACTGGGACGCTGTAAAGTCCAGAGCTAATAATCTATAGCGGTCACTTGGTGCCTGAAGACTGGTTTAGTTAATGTGCTGTAGTAACAGGACTGACTTTTGCTTCTATATAAAAAAAAATGTGGAAAACGTTCAAGAATCAGTAAAATCAATGGTCCTGCTCAATTCTCAGTGTCTTTGCTTTTGTGGTAGAAAATTGCAGCTGAATAGTTGTATTAGCTACTACTAAGCCATAGATTTATGGAAAATTTGATGGCTGCACTGTATTCTACGCCATGAAAAGCTACAGTTATTGAGCACATTGTTTTATTTCCACTTTATTTTGTATTAAGTCTTGTTGTTGCAGGTGTGTTTAGTTAGGGTGTGGCTTTTGGCTCCTGTAATCTTAGCGTCTGCCTTTGGGCTACAGGTGTGGCGTCCAGAGGATTCATGATGATGATGAGGGGTCCGGTGGATTTTTCAAAAGTTGTTTCTAATTAAATCTGGAGGCACGTGGCAAAGAGGGCCCCACAGGGACCTCAAGTACACTGGGGGTAAATTTCCTCTAACCCTGCATTTAGCTCTGCACTCCTGGAAGGTGAACGATAATATTATTCTTCCTATCTGGACTTAGGGTTAAAAAAGCAGAAATGGGCTCAGGCTACATGTATGGTTATCCGCATGCAGAAATTTGCCTGTGTGTTTTCTGAGGTACGTGCTGGAGAAGTATTAAATCTATGTCTACAGGCTAGTTCTTTTTCAGTCTCAGAGTGCACACACCCAGACTTACACAATTTAAAAACACCCCACGGGCAAACTGGCAAAAGAAAAAAAAAATAGGGCCTGTGCTGAGACCTGCACAAGCTTTAAAAGTGCGGGCGTGCTCTCTCTCTCACACACACACATACACATACACACACACACACACATGGTCATGGTAAGGCAGAAGCATTTACTTCATATGTTAGTGCAGTTTCACAGAACGTCTATGAGGACTTTCTCAACTCAAGGAAAACCAGCCTCCGTGTTTTTCTTTAGCAACATCCTGATTTGAATACTTGGCACTGAGTTTGGAAAGCCGTAACAGAAAAATAAATTATGAAGTTGCATTATAGGAAGCATAGTAGCCATGTTTTTGGAATCTCTCTCCCCTAACTCTCAGCCTGCCGTGGCAGATGGCCCCCCCTCCCTGAGCCTGCTTCCTCTGGTTTCTTCCTGTTAATAGGGAGTTTTTCCTTTCCAGTGTCAACAAGTGCTTGCTCAAAGGGGGTTGTTTTATTATTGGGGTTTTTCCTGTATTACTGTAAAGGTCTTTACCTCACAATATAAAGCACCTTGAAGTAACTGCTGTTGTGATGTGGTGCTTTATAATTAAACTTGAAGTGAACGTAATAATATGTCCCCTGCATGGCTTAATCCTTATGTAAATTCCCTATAAAACTGCTACAGTTCTCGTCTGAATCGTTGATAATGTAATCATAAAGGGCTTGTTACTGCATAACTATCATTACGCGTGCGATTACAGATTGACGAAAGTTATCTTAGGACAGATGTGATGATTCACCTTTGCTCTCCCCAGCTGTCGGAAGAAGTAATAGGTTGATGAACAGAAGCTTGATCGAAAGTGTCGCTCAGGCACACCATATAAAGAGTAAAAAGGCCACAAGCCAGATGAAACTGTACAACTGTGCCCCAGAAAAGCACTCAAGGGCTGTGGAAAAGAAAAGAATGTGAGGGAATCAGAGAGAGGTTAGAGAAAAGAGCAAAGGAAGAGAGCGCTTTCTCTTTTTCTCTCATTGCGCTCTGTGTTTATGTACAAGTTCAGCAGTTGAACTATTCGCCAGCCTCCACTAACAACTTAACAACTACCTTCACCCACAACTCAGACTGTGCCACGTATAGAGGGAGAGAGGCGGCGGGTAAAAGAAGAAAGAAATTGCAGGGTTCGAGAAGTCACAAGCACTTTTATAAAGGCTATAAATAGGAACAAACAATCTGTATAAAGAGGTTGCACTAGAGTTACGTCCTGAATGGGGGGGGGGGAAACAAATCGGTGAGGCCTGAAATGAGCAATAGCTGTAATAAGCAAGAACCTGTTAAAGTGAACAGGAGCTCAGAGGAAGTGCATAAGTTCAGAATTGTGGTTTGAATAAAAATGGAGGCGAGCCAAATAGGATTGGGAGATTGGGGGCAGGGCTCTAACCAGGTGTAGAAAACTCCTGCTGGAGCGCTAGTGTCTGGTTCAGCCTCCATGGCTTAACCACTGCTCCAGCACTGTGTTTGAGTGTGTGTCCATGTGCAGATACCCGCTGAAACATGCCCAACCCTCTGCACACCAAAGCTCATGTACACACACACTCACTCCTTATACAACTCACTGCACTGTCTGTGCTTTAAAGTAAAGCAGTCTTCTGTCTCCTGTCAGTCCACACATGCACAAACTCAGCTCACTAAATCATATCAAAGGATATATTTGTATTCTCATACTATCCTGAAAGTCTGCCAGTGCTGGCAGATGCTTTTTTCTTTTTTCTTTTTCTTTTTCCTTTTTCCTTTTTTTTCTCCCGTGGAATATTTTTCATCTCAGCTTAACCTTGGATTCCTCACAGCAAGTCGGGCATTTAACTCAGGTAAAGAAGAATATGATCAGTTTGTAAAAGTGTCCTTTGTTTCCAGCTTCTCAGACTTTTCCGTGTTTATATATTGTGATGTGAAAACAAATCCTTCATGCACAAAGTTGAATGAATTGTTTGGAAAACGGCTTTACGTGTATTTATAGCTGAGTGCACGACATACTTCTGCTGGAAGATGTTGTTTTTTGACTTTGTGCGTTACTCAAAGAGTTCACTATTTTGAGAATAAAACCAGATGCACATCCATAGATCTCATTTCCCTTTGAATGAAGTTCTCGTGTGACCCTTTAACAAAGAGCAGGTTCAAGCTGCCTTCGTTGTTGCCCCTTTTTTTTTCACGCTCTTTTTTTGGTCAAAGCAAGAATATGCTGCACACGTGTGTTTGAATTCTGCTTTGAATAAGCAAATGTTTGCGCCACACAGCTGAGTTGAATAAGGGGGGAGAGAAAGACTTTTTTGAGACATAAAGCCCTGCTAAAAGAACTAGCCACGACAAAAAGCCAGCCAATCAAAAGCTTTATGTTGCCTCTGGATAACCACGTCTTCTGTCTTCTCTGTAAACACTGAATAAAAGAATGAGATAAAAGGCAACCGGTTAATGCATTTCACCTGTGTCATCAGTGGGCTGTTTTTTTTTTTCTTCTATAAAGAGGAAGGGAAGCTGGCAGAAGCAAAACATAAGAACAAAGTACCTTAAATGGGTAAAAATCAGTGATTCACAAGAACAGTCAGTCAGTTGGCTCTAACACTGATGGTGATTCAGCTTGTTCATTCATCCAAATGTGCCTGTTGGCCAACTGTCTGCTGAGTAGCCCCGCACTGACCCCACACCCTCAAACATCCAACTACGGGTGAATAAGTGAATTCAGTTTGACAGTTTAGTGAGTCTGGTAAAATCAGATGTGTTGCTGCTTAGATTTATCTACCTGCAAAGTCTACGCATGAAGGCAACACAAACATCCGAGATAAACCACAGGTTATTAAGTTCAAGTTTCTTAGACGGTGTGCATGGGAGTGGTGCCTAAACTGCTCTTATCTGGTGTCAAAGTACAGTTTAATGAGCTGCCTGAGCTCCACAGAACCAGTAAACAGACACAAAAACACCACCTACGTGTATTTATAATAATACTGTGATAGTATAGATGTGGATAAACTTGACAGAGACGGGCATCCCATAAAGTGGAAGCACTGCCAGTTTGGTTGATGATCCAGAGAGTAATGTCACCCAGGCGAGCAAGCAGGAACTAGACTGAGGCACCGCTGTGACTGGAGAGAAATGGCACTTTTAGGTGGAAATTCACAGCCTACAGCTACACATTCCTCTGCCTCTTCTGTCTCACACTGATGAATTCACAAAAGCTCACGCGAGCACACCCTTCCACTGATTTATTCACTCGTGACTCACCACAGTGTGAGCAAGGTGGATAAAATGCTAAGTCAAAACGTCTCTTCAGCATGCGTTATATTCTATCTGGCATGGAAGTCAGCTTAGGCTCTGACTCGTTTTACTACACTGCTGTAAATCTTCACCTTCTCCCCTTTCCCTCGCTGCTTAAGACGTCCCCTGTCCTTCACTACCGTTCCCACTCCCATTCCGAACTAATTGTTTTCTTCCTCTAGCTGTCAGGAGCCATTATAGCCTAATGTTTTCACACAGCCAAAGTTACAGCAGGAGACCATTCCCCCCCTCCTTGCTTGGTTCCCCCTCTCCACCCTATATGAAAA
>VOQK01042125.1:42159-52790 GCA_015052645.1 Benitochromis conjunctus | reverse complement strand
AGAAGTGACAAATAAAAATAAATTAAGGCTGTTCCATGCAAGACACTGCTAATAAAAAGACACTGATATGTACTACTCCCTCAACAGAAAATACAACCTGACGGGAGGCCCTAGTGCACCGTTGGATACCAGTTCAAGTGCATCAGAGTCTCTAGTTTGAGATGCATTGAAAGTTGTCAACCATCTTCAAAACATTAGTCTGAGTGTACTCTCTGATGAAGTTACTCCTGGACGCTGGGTTTATAAGCAGAGTTGGAGAATTTTAGTTGTTATGGTAATAAAGAAAATGTGAGATGTGTTGTGGAGGAGGACTTTTGATCCTGTGTTGTGCTTTAGAAGTGATGAATTGGGAATTTTGTACAAAATTAAAGGGAACTTGATAAAAGACTATGCCATACTCCACATGTATGTTTAACTGAAGCCGATTTCCTCCTACAGCAGGTCAATGACACAAAGCACAGCTCCAAACTACACAAGGACTATTGAAAAAAGAAGCAGTCACAGGATATTCTCTGTTTAATGAAGTGGCCAGCATACTCGCTGGATATCCGCTAATGAGCTGTTGTGAGAACAGTTTGAGTGGGGGGCAAGTAAGAAGCGTCCAACAAACATTTCTGGAGAAAGTTCTTCACATTATCTCAATTAACAGCTTGGGTGGAAGAAAAAAGCCCGTGATTCATACCAACCTGCAAAATCTTTAGGCAAAAATATCTTTTTTCTAACTTAACTGTGTTTTTATTACATCTATAGGCCATCTTATTCGGTTGTAGGTCTTTTGGGGGAATGTTAATCACTTGGTGGTGTGTAATTTGTGTGCGATAAATCCTGGGGGGTGATTCGTGTCACCCAGCAGAACATTGCACTGTGATGAAGTGGCAACAGTTGTCAATGGATTTAATGTGGTGGATGAAAGAATAAAATTATTTTTTTAGTTTTCAAGAAAATTCCAAAAACCAGAAAAATCTGAACTTTTGTGACCTTGTTTTCTGCCATGATTCCTTTAAATGTGAGTCCGCTACCGCTATTTGGTTGCATGGGCACGCTTGCATTAAAGCTGATGTCGTACTATACAAGTCAAAGTACAAGTGGATCATTTTAAATGTCATTGTCATTAGTTTACATGTATTTACATTCTAAAGTCATGCCCAGTCATGTAGAACAGAAAGTTGTGAAAACCTAAATACACCCCATGTATCAATAACTTTGTGTTGTTTTCTGTATGATGACATCAGTCTCTCACATTACTGCAGATGAATTTTGGCCCACTTTTCTTTCTCTTGCGTTAATTTATGCACAGCAGCTTGGCTAAACATTCAACCTGCTAACTGAGCCTGCAGAATCTGAGTTGCGGCTCTTGGGTTGTTTGCAGTTTCTCTCAGCGCTGCACAGTCTGACCTTGGGATGAATTTGCTGTGAAATCCACTCCTGGGAAGAATGCAGCATTGTGTTAACACATACCTGAATGCTCCACACCTGCAAATTTAGCAAAACTTATGCTTTTATAGAGCTGCTAACACTCATGATGTGATGATGAATTAATCATTTGATTAGCAGCACCTGGCTGCTACTTAAACTCTTAATTCCTATGGATGCAGTGAGGCTGTAGTTTTTGACAAAACTGCATAAGAACAGATGAGACAAACGCTTTGGCTAAATCAGTGAGCTGGTGGTATGACATCATCAGAGAGGAAACCCAAGCAGGCCTACTAGCCGTCCTGCTAGAGGCCCCTCAGTAAACAGGGTGGTTATCACACCACTAACATTTATTTAACCTCTCTACAGAAGGTGTTCTCTTAGAGGGAGTGCAGGGAAAAGGAGCTGTTCCCGAATCTCTTTGGCTGACCTGTTGCCAACATTAACCAACAACCTAAACAAGTACACACAGGAAAGCTGATGGAGATGCATATATTGGTTTAATGTAGAAACACATAGTTGCTGCCTTCTCTCAAACATGAAGTGTTTTAGACTGCTCTTAAGATGCCGCCGCCCCCGACTCCCTTGGAACTCCTCTAGTCTCGAGCTCCCACATCATCGAGTTCTCCCAAGTTTGGCTGTCTCTCTGAGACGGAGGACTGAAAACATGACTTCAACAGAAAGAAAGGCTGCAAGGTCAAGAAATGAAAGGATGAGAGGATGAAAGGATGAGGGGAATGCTTCTATCCTTGGATACCTCACAACCCCAACACTCCCCAGCTCCATTCTTTACCCATTTGTAGCGAGACAGCGCTAGCAGTTCTCTCCCACACATCTCGACATCCCAGCGCCAGGTCCTGTGTTTTCTTAATTCATTACTTAAAGGAAAGAAATGTAGCCCATACCAAAATAAATATAGCCCTTTTGGATCAGACTATGTGTCATAGCGATAGCTCCTCAAAAGAGGCTGTTGTTTTAACCGGAGGAGGATGGAACTCTTTGGCTCTGCAGAGTGTCTGTCACTCTGCTCTCTGTCTCTATCACACAGCACAGACCAGCAGCTCACACTCTTATCACATGATTTAGACCTAAATACATTAATTTAAAGTGGATTGCCTACAGCCACAACACTCAGGGGTGAAACCAGATTCACTGGCTGCAGATTGGGAGTTGTTTTGGTTGAACAAGAACTCGATTCTTTGGGTTTTTTGGGGCCATTTTTGTATCTTCTATAACAGTTTTAAGTCATGTTGGCTCTACACTTCTGTGATTGGTTATGTTGGTCGTATCCACAGGTGTTGCGCCAAGAAGATGAGAATAAAATAAAGGCAAACACGAGAACTGTAGTTGCTATAACTTATTCTGACCTGCCACTTATCCCACACGGTGATACGACTCTTGAAGGTTTACAGAGTTTATAGTAGAAGTTTTTAAAGTTTTCTCTGGTGAATTATCAGAAATAGACAAAACATTCAGGGTGCCACAGCTTGTTTCTGTTACTCACAGTCACAGACAAATATAATGGTACAGTTTTGCTACAGCTATCCCATAATACTGATGTTAAATGTTAGTTATAGAAAAAAAACCCCATGGTGAATGAAAAAAAATTGTTTGTTTTTTTTAGCTTAGATTGGGACACTTAAAGTGGGTATAAACCTGTTTTTAAACAGCCCTGAAAATGTTACGTGTCTTAATCCTATGTTTAAGAACTAAAGGGCACAAAAAGGCAGGAAAAAGTATGCAAATTAAAAAATACAATATTTTGGCTCAACCCTATGTACTTCAAATGTCTAGAACTTGGAAAATAGTCATAGTACAGTTAAAATCCTGAGCCAACCCTTTTTTCCTATGAAGTAGGAAGTATGCGCATCGATTTACTGAAACATGTGCAAACATGAATTCAATTCAATTCAGTTTTATTTATATAGCGCCAAATCACAACAACAAGGTGCTTTATATTGTAAGATAAAGATCCTACAATAATAGAGAGAAAACCCCAACAATAATGACCTGCTTTGAGCAAGCACTTGGTGACAGTGGGAAGGAAAAACTCCCCTAAATTGAATAATTAGCTTGAAAGTAAATATTTAATATTTTCCATATTTACTTGAAATTCATCTTTAGTCTTGATCACAGCCTGAACTTTCCCAGGCAAACGTTTTTGTCATTTAATTTCAGGCAGTTTTCAGGAATATGTCTCCAGACTCCTTGAAGAACATCCAAAACTCTTTTTAAGACCTGCTACTTCTTCTTACTCACTTTTCTAAAAAAATTTTAAGAACACACTGAAGGCATGCCAAGATATGCCATGATTTCAGCTAAAAGCTCTTTCATATATTCAGCTGAAGAAATGGAGACAAGTTGTGTTTTTGTTAGTGGTTGCTAGTAAAAATGTGCCCAAAGATACAATTTAAAAGAAGTTCCTTGCCAAATTGTCTGTTATGTTTAGACACAATGCTAGTTCATCCTTTGAGTTGGGTGTTTCTTTTATGCTTGAATGATTTATAGGTCAGTGTTAAGTGGTTTAACAAACGAATTAAAAAGGTTCCTCTGAAAAGGGTCAGGTTTAACGACTGGACTGAAAATGAGCAAAAAAGCAGACAATGCCCAAAGAAAACCTTTGAAAGACCTTCAAAAAGTCTGGGGCACTATTGCTCAAGAACACATAAAAAAAATAGTGCCTACTTGGAAGCAAGATATAAAAAAATTAGGGGTGGCTTCAGACTTTTGCATGGCTTTATTAAATATGAATGTTAACATGTTACAATCCTTCAATTGTAGTGCATTTAGTATTGCACTGTTAGCCAGGTAAAAACTCTTAAACCTGCTTGGATTTAAATGTCGATAAATTGCATTATTTCCTTTTCCTTTAAACTTTCATAATTTTAGTGTTAATGTGTTAATACTTAGAATATTGAGATTTCTAGGAACTGCACTTGAACAATAAAATAAAATGCTAAATTTATGTTTTAAAATTATGGAACATTAACAAAAATAATTAACAATGGGACTTTTTCCTCCTATTTACAATTGCTTTCTATTTATTCCAGGGAAATCCAAGCACTTGTCATTTGGAGTCTGTAGATGTTCACTGAGTTTTCTCTTCGGGTGAGGTCTGTTAAATGGCCAATTGAATGCTCTGTCAAGCAGAACCTTCCAGTGACCCTTAAACACACGCACACACACGCACACACACACACACACATACGCACGCACACACACAAACATTTACCACGCTGGCACGGTGCAGCACAATCCTTACCTAGAACATCAATAGTTTGTTTATAATTAGCCCTGGCACCTCTTGACTACTTAGAGAGAGTGATTGTTTTTGAAAATGGCCCCTAGGGTCCTGTTGACTGATTGGCCTGAGGTGGTTTGGGGGAAATAAGGAGGGAGAACTGAGGGTCCGCAGAAGCAGAGGAGAGGCTGTTGCTGGCCCGCTATTGTAGACTGCATTCCTCTTAAGCTGCTCTGGACCCTTGTCTGACAGCCACTCCGATAATATCCCAGTCAGAGTCGCAGGGGCGTCGTGTCTGAGCCCTGTTATGAATCACTCAATTAGTGCATCGAGGAGAGGAGGAGGGCTCTGAAAGGTCTTTGTTCTCCAAGACCAACAAGAGCAACACATAGCAATATACAAACAGCGGACAGTTAATTAATAGCAGCAGTGTTTATGCAGAGAACTGCAAGGTGTAAATACAGTTTGTGTGGTCTTGTGGCAACCTCTCTGTTGGTGGGAAGAGGTGTGAGACTGTTTGCGTGTCTTTGTGCTCACTCTCTTGTTGTTTATGGAGAGCAAGGGCATTGGGACTCCACTCAGTTTCAGCCACCTGCTAAGTACAGCTATCACCTCAGTATCTAAAAGGGCTTGCACCTGTATCTGCAGGACAGGAATACATTTTTATAAAACATAAAGAACAAACACGGTGAAAATAATGTCTCAATTTGTCATTTCACATGAGATCTGTACACAATATGGTGGCTCAAATTTGGATCAGGAGCTTTGATCTGTAGTTGTGATGTATGCTTAAAAGCACTAGTTTTAAATTATTTTATGGTGTAACATGATATTCAATATGTTAGTTCAACTAAACGTTATCAACATTAAAATCTGCCAAAAACTATGGACAAAACAAGTTCTCTGAATGCAAGACACAATTAGTCCACTGATAAAAAAAAAAAAAGAAACATTTTGGTTGATCTACCTTTTAAGGTGAATCTTTGAGCAGCTCTCCAACACTTCAACTTGAATTTCAATTCCATTGTAAGTGATTGGGTAAAGTTAAAGTGAGCTAAACTGACCTGATGGGAACCCTCCACTTGTGCATACTTTATACTTCTTGATTCAGGACTGCTGTTTGATGATTTTTTTCTTCTGTGTGTCTAAGTTTGAAGCCAGTAGCTGAAAGGTCTTCCACATAGTGATATAAAAATAGAAGCCTGAGGTGTCCCAGGAGCTGACGTTGAAGAGGAGATTGGCTAAATCACTCAAAGAAGCGGAGTTGCTACACTCGCTGACTGGTTGATTGAGATTGTTCTCTGTTGCTGTTGCTCTGGTTCCTAGAACTTTGCTGCAGTTGCAGTTGTTTAGTTGCATGGAAGATTACCTGCAAACACTCTGAAACTTGCTGCTGAAAAATAGTGAAATTTAAAAAACTGTAATGCAAGCTAGAAACAGAGATCATTTGCCTTAAAAGTATCACCTGCAACCAAGATGTGCTACTTTTACTTTGACGAGGAACAGTCTCAATAATTTTGCATTACAATTCTCACAGATTCACTACCACTCGAAGAGTTTACAGACATAACAGACTGCAGCAATCTGCTAGCAACCAAAATAATCACATGGAGGTTTTCTTTGAAACCAATTTCAACTGCCATCAAGCTCCTGTAGACCTGTTTGACTGGGGATTAAAGTGTAGTCCTTGAACTATGAACAGTTTGAAGTGTCTCCTCCTTTCTGCATTTCTGCCTTTTTTGCACAGCTGCATTAGGTTGCAGAGCAATAAACATTCAAAGACCCAAAGTGCACTCAACTAGAATGATCCTTTATAATCTAAGGTCGTGCAAACCGGACTTTCAGAACTTGATTTGACAGACTGTATACGGTATGCATAAGGCACAAAATTGAAAGCTAATGTTCCAACAGACAGACCGACAACACATTACAACAAACCAAAGACTAAGAAATCAAAACATTTCTTAAGCTTTGTGAACCATGCAGGAGAATAATGTTAACAAAAACATGTTTCATGTCATTAGACATTGGTCTGTTTTGTGTTTTGACCTTCACAGGCAATTTATATTAGTATTGGATATGTTGTACAGACTTTATGTGTGTATATTAAACTGTGTGAGAAGACAACTATTGCAAATTAGCCAATTATAAGAACAGCGTCTTAAAATCTGTGCCTACCCGCACCGCTTACTCAGCCAGCTCTTTGATGAATATGTCTTGTCCGCTTTATCACATAATGACCAGCGGCAGTGTTTGTTGGCTCGTTTTTCATCAGGCACATTTGGGACGATTTGGTTTTAAAGGGAGCAGTTTCATTTCAGCGGAGGAGGAAGAGTGAAGGTTCAATAGTAAAATCTTAGGCTGTTCTGTCAACCTGCAACTGACCCCTCACCTCTCGCTGACCCGTCACCTGCAGACTCCCTCTGTGGCTGGCCTTTGATGGTGTGTTTACTCTTATGTACAGTAGGGGTTAATCACACACCTTGAGAGAGCAACGTGGAATTCCATACAATGGATCCTCTGGCTCGTGTTGTTTTATGGCTCAGAGTAGGATTAGAGATTAAAAGGCAGTCAGTGTTTGAGGTAAACAGCAGAGAACAATATTTTACCCACTTCAGGTTTAGTCAGCGGATGTTGGTGTCAGTCAGTTTTCTTTCTACTATTTAGTTTTGAGTAAAAGGTTTCCAGAACTGTGAGCATGCAGTTTTTTCTCATGTTTTCACTTTTAAGCTGTAATTTGTGAAGCTGGGTGTAGAATAGTGGCAAAATAGAGCATTCCCACTTTCTTTATGCTTGTTATTATGACATATAGAACATGTGCAGATTACCGGTGTACTACCTGACTGATGTTTGCCTCTGATGGGTTTGAATTAGGCTTAAATTAAGATAGAAAAGTCAGTAAAATGCTTAAATAAGCAATAAGCTTGACCTAATCACTTGACATTCTCCTAATTATTATCTACATATGTATTTCAAAGCATATGCTTTAGCCTTACCAAACATGTATGGTAGCCTGAAATTAAAGAAAGATGTTTTTCATTAGAAACTAAACAAAGTTCATCCATAACTACAGCAAATATGCCACATCTGTCATGCTAATGTTTCTGTCATTCTCAGAAGAGCCAAGGGAAAAAACAATTTGAACATCATTGATCTTCTAATCTGGGAAGTAACCCAACGTTTTTGTAATATTCATTAAATCTTTTAGCTTGGAAAACCTTGCCCGTGCTGAAAGACAGTCTTAAGACCAGAAAACATATTCCCGTGATTGCCGAGCACAGTACAGAGAAATGGCATGTTAACTGCAACAAGACCCTCCCTGAGGACCATGGTAATACACATGCTAATTAAAGCTGATGTACATGACTTATAGCGTAACCAATTCTCATAAAAAGCATTTTGTATTCATTTTCATGGCACAGAAAACAAACAGGAAGAAGCTATCTGCGACACGCTCTTAGTAGACAGTGAGAGCGTATTACCTAACACTGAACAAACACAGTTAATCAGTGCTTTTCTCAATTTGTAACTTAAGTGATATTAATCTCACTAAGGCAGCAACATGCAAGTAGACTTGGCTGAGGATGAGCTAGTTTTAACTAAGATGAACACTTTATATGTACATCTTTATTTTTACTTTAAATACAGTTATTATGTAAACAACACTGAATGGCGAAGAAGAAAAATAACTGCCATCACCCACAACTGGTTGCGGTAGATGGCTGCCCCTCCCTGAGCTTGACTCTGCCAGAGTTTTCTTCCTGTTAAAAGGAAGTTTTTCCTTCCCACTGTCACCAGCTGGTTGTGTAGAGAGGGGTCATTTGATTGTTGGGTTTTCTCAGTATTACCATCTTGATGAGTGTTTTCTGTGTGGAGTCTGCATTTTCTCACCATGTCTGTGTGGGGTTTCTCTGGGTACTCTATCATCTTCCAACAGTACTAAGGCATGCAGTTAGTGGTGTTAGGTTAATTGGTGATTATAAATGGGCCATAGGTGTCAGTCCCTGTGACAGATTGGCAACCTTTTTAGAGTGTACCCTGTTTCTTATCCTATGGCAACTGGAATAGGCTTCAGCCCCCCTGACCCTGAATTGGATAAGCAGAAGATCCATGATGGATGGGCTTGTACAATACTTCTCATCTTGTCAAAATCGATGGAATTGGAAAGCAGAAAATGTAGGAAAAAAAACAATGGAACACTATCGGTGTTATATAAATTCACCTCTCCGGAGGCCGGACCTCAACAATATTAAAGCAGTGTGGGATCATCTTGATAGAGAACAGAAAAAAAGGCAGTCAACATCCAAAGAAGAGCTTTGAATGTCCTGCAAGCAGCCTGAAAAACTACTCCTGAAGACTACTTACTGAAATTACAGAAAGATTTGCCTGGGAAGTTTAGGCTGTGTTGAAGAATGAAGGTGGTTATACCAAACATTGACTTTCAAGCTTGTAAGAATGGTACTAACTCCAAAAGTTACTGTATTTCCATTTCTGTATGAACATTTTTCAATAAATATGTGAACTTATTTGCCATTTTGGAAAACATGTTGGTATTTTTATATAACCTTTCTAATGTTAAATGAGCACTCAAGGCCTAGTTCACACAGACATTCATAAAAGCATGTTTCCTCTGTGCCTAATCAAACATTAACACGCATTTACAACCTTTGGCATGTTAGCTCTACCTGCTAAGCCACATCTGCCACAATTAGTGTAGCTTTAGAGTTAGAAAAAAACAAAACAACAAAATATGTAACCTGCCAAGGCACTGCTGATGTAAACTACTAACAAATAGAAACATGTATGGTAATATTGTATATGATCCCTTTTTAAATAAAATCAGTAAATAATAAGAATAAGAATAAGAAACAAACAGCTGTGTCAATGGTTGTTGATGAGAAGGCCGGCAAGCTTGGTGAATGAGTTTGCATGTTTTCCCTGTGCTTGTTTTGGATAAGCACTTAAGGAAATGGATGAAAAGTTTAAGTTTTTCATGAATATGAAAAATTGCCTTTCTTTTCGCAAACAGAGGAATCCCCCGCTGCTGGCCATTACATACAACAATACATGTGTAAGGGACTTCCACATTGGCTTCAGTTTTTAGATCCAAAGCCAAATTTATGTATTTCCTTAATATACAGTTAAGGGTGCGAAGCACTTCAGTACTTAGTTACTTTCCACCACTGAGCTCAAGAAGGCTCTCTGCAGCCATAGACTGAATCTAATGGCCATGCAACCAACGCTGATATAAAGTATAATACAGTTTAGTTTTGACCCTGACATGAGATAATACATTTAATACACTCCCACTATGACATAAAAACACACCACGCTACTGCCTCCAGGGACAGAAGCATGCTGATGACTAAGAAAATCGCCATTTAAGACTTGGAGAGTGAATCATGTTATGGCAATATTTACTCTGGATCACAGCCTCTCAAATAATGAGCAATGAAACAGGAAATTCATGGGAAGATGGAAGGGAGTGTGACTGCTTGCATTACTTCTGTTGTTAAATTATTATTTTCAACCACAACAACAGATAAGCAACTTCACTGACTCTGTTGTGAATAATAGCTTTATCTGCCTCATCTGCCTGCATGAATACATGAGAAAGTGAGTACGATGCTGGCATTTGTTTTGACGCTGGCAAAAGCAGCTTTCAATCACACTGATTTACCTTAAAATGACCTTTTTACACAAATAGGCTAAATGTTGCTGTAAATATAAGGGTTTTAGATCCACAGGGTGACCATTCAAAACATAATCAGAACACATCTGCTGGCTCCATGACTTTTTTCAGTGTAATTTTCTCCCTCACAAGAGTTAGTGGCTCACCTTTGTTGACCTTAGATGTTTTAAGTATTCTGGGAGCAGACTACTTTATTTTACTTGACATGGTCATAGTGACAGATTACAACAGGGCCATATGTGAGTGACTACATTTTAAACCAGGACCAATCCTAGCCTGCTGCAT
>VOQK01042125.1:2268-12951 GCA_015052645.1 Benitochromis conjunctus | reverse complement strand
TCTTTTTTTTTTTTTTTTTTTTTTGCTTTCTTCTTTGATTTTCACTGTTCTGTAAGAGGCCCACTGCCTGGGGATCTCCGTGTCTATGATGCATCTGTCATCATCGTGGCCTGTCTGCCAGATAACGCTGTTTTCATTAAAACAGACTAGCCCCACATGTCAACGAAACACTGGCATAGTCATGTGAGGATCCGCTGTGTCGTTAATGCTTTGTGTATGAACGTTTTAAACAGAACGCAAGACAAAGGAAAGATAAGGGAGCTGCAGAAAAACAAGATGGTGTTCAGCCTGTACTTTCTGCCGCCGCCGTGAAATGTTGCAACAGTACAAATATTGAGATAAGGCTGAAGTTAATGTAACACAAACACAGGTGGAAATTTATCTGTCAGCAAACAGGCCACAGTTTAATAGCTGCTGACTTTATTTCAACCAAAGGAAAAATGGGAAAACATGAATATCAGCTCCTGCTTGGAGCGTTTTAATTTCCTACTAATCTTTTAATCACAAATCGCTGGAAAGAATTAGACTTCAGCTTACATCACAGAGTTATCAGCTATTCATTATGGCAGACTGTAAATGAAGTGGACTGCAGGCATGTAATCTTGTCTGTCACTGTACACAATCTAAATTAGCTTTACTGACAGCGACCTAAAAATATCACATCAAGTTAAATCTTAGCAGTGAACAGTGTTTACTTTAATTGTTGTATATTTGATTTGGGCCATGTGTCGGTCAAGCTTCACCGACACACTTCCCTCTTTGGCCATCTGTTTTCTGCTTCAGGAGAGCTTTTGACCTCCTACAAATCTCCCACAGCAGTATGGCATTTTAGGTAGCAGCTGAGTTTGAGGAGGCTTGCCTGCTAGAACGAAACTGTACTCTCCTCCGTCCTGCCTCCCAAGGGCGCACTTTGTTACCGATTTCCCCGAGATGCACCCAAAGACAGAGGTTACAGAAACTAGGCCAGCTGATGAGCTCAGATCGATGCAGGACCCAAATCTGTGAAATGGAGAGTGTATAAGTGAAGAGGTGAGCTAGAACAGGCCTCTGAAAGATTGCTAAGGAAAAGGAGTTTAAAGAAGCTGCAGGAAAATTTGTATCGTGAAAGATCTATTTAAAAAAAAATAGTCTTGTGCTCGTTAGGGATGCAAAGCTGGAAGGAGGGCGTCAGCGGCATCCTTCAGGAGGCGCCAGGGAGATGGTGATTGGGCTGGAGGGAGTGGAGTTGGGAGCAGATGGAAAGGTAAGAAACGTGGTGTGGTGGATCATGTGGTAGATTGGTATGTTTACTGGGACAATTCACTTATACGAAAAATACCTTTTAACAGGAAAGTAGATATCAAAACACGTATGTATTTACATTAGGAAGTTAGAACACATCCACTGTGTTACAAAACAATTTACTGCATGCGACTGTTCAGAAGTCTTGAGCCACCCCTCATTTCTTTATATCTTGCTCCCAAAAGTCAGATGAGTCTGCATTTCAGCCAGTGGTGTTGGAGATCTTAAGGAATTATGAATGCATGAAGTGCAGTCAGATTTTGATCCACCATGTAATGCCATCTAATTGCCAGTGCCTTCATTGGCCACTGTGACGATGATCCCAAAGACTGCCAATGCAGGAAAAACATACCCATATAGAAAAACACACAGTGAAACACTATCAGTCATGGATTGCACTCCCCAGAACCAGAACCTCGACACTTTTGAAGGAGTCTCAACAGAGATTGGAGCAAAAGGCACCCAGCATCCAAAGAAGAGCTTTGAATGTCCTTCAGGAGGCCTGGAGAACTGTTCAGCCTTATATATTACATTTCTATATATGTTTTAGCAAATATTTCTCATTTTTCACCCCTCATATAAAGAAATGAGGGGTGGATCAAGAATTGTACACATTATTGTACATACAGAAAGGCCAAAAATGGTTAAAGTTGGCTAAAAATGGTTAAAGTTGGCTAAAAATGGCACATTAGCCCAACACTGTTGATGGAACGTTAGCTAGCTCACTAGCTTGTTAGTTGCTAGTTGTTATAGAAGCTAGAATTTCATAAAGGCATCTCCTCACACAAATGACTTCTGTCTAAATATTAATGTTGGTTATAAACATTGTTTAGTTTTCAGAAATGAGGAAAATGAAGTGAAAGGCTTTTAATATTTAGTTCTTAGCGAGATTATTTTTTTTCAGATTCAGAACCCTGTGCACTGAGCCTTTTTCTGGGCACTATTTTGCTGTCAGGGGAGTCCAAACGCCCCGTGTGCAATTAAGCACATTAATAACAACTGCATTCCTTTTAGCCAAGTCAGTTCCAGTCTCTTGTTATTGTGTGTGATGTCTCATGGGTATGTTATACTAGGACACTGTTAGTGCTAATAGTTATTTGTGGTCTTCTTGTGCTGGAAAACTGATCTAATAACATTAATAGGTTGAATGGGTTTAACATAACAGCAAGCAAGTCTTTTTTTTGGCTGTACTGAAGCAGACATAATAATTTCTATCTGTGTTTGCAGACTGTGTCGTACACCCAGTTCCTGTATCCCACTTATGTGCTGGGTGGCCGAAGAAACACAATCGACTCCACCTCATCTTTCTCTCAGTCTCGCAACGCAAGCCACCGCAGCCTCAGCTTGGCCCGAGCCAACAGCAACCAGAGCAGCTTAGACACAGGTTGGTTCATCGTGAATGTTTGCAGTCCTTACCTTTTCGTCATTTACTACAGTTAGGTCCACAGGTTTGGACAATGAAAGCTTGTTTTTTTGTTTTTTGTTTTTTGGTTCTTTTTTGCAATTTTGTCTCTCTATAATCACATGACTGAAGTACAAACGTTAAGCTTTAATTCAACATTTAAACACACACAGCTTACTGATGAACATTTCTTGGCCAGGTGAGAGACCCTGTTATTTATGACAAACTAATTGGATTAAAGGTTTGGAGCTGGATCCAAGTATCGAACTTGCATTTGGTAGATGTTCACTTTCAATATGCAACTCTCAATATGAGGTCCAAAGATATGTCAGTCAAAGAGAGGGTGACCATGATTAGGCTAAAAAGAGAGAGCGAGAGAAAAAGCATCAGGTTCAATTAAGAATCTGGCTCATTCTTTAAAGTAAGTAAAATTTTATTTATATAGCACTTTTCAAGATAGAAATCACAAAGTGCTTCACAGAAGCTAAAACATAAAAACAAAAGTTAACCAAAAGCAAGTTTAAAAAGATGAGTTTTTAGCTGTTTTTTAAAAGAGACCACTGAGTCCACAGATCTCAAGCTCAAAGGGAGAGAGTTTCAGAGTCTGGGGGCCACAGTTACAAAAGCTCTGTCACCTTTCGTTTTCAGCCTCGTATGCTAGACAACCAACAAGCCCTGATCACATGGCCTCAGGGACCTGTTGGGGATGAACGGATGTAAAAGATCTCTGATGTATGTTGGTGCTTGTCCATGCAGAGCCCCGAATGTCAAAGTCATAATCTCTTAAAGTGGACTCTGAATTTAATGGGGAGGCAGTGCAGCTGGATCAGCAGGGGTGTAACATGAGAGTACATGGAAGACTTGGTCAGAAGCCTTGCATCAGCATTCTGAACACCCTGCAGACGTTCCAAGGAAGCTTTACATAAACAAGTGAACAAAGAATTACAATAGTCCAAATGAGATGAAACAAATGCATGTATGACAATTTCGAGTTCAGAGCGTGACACAATGGGACTCAGCAATGTTTCTTAAATGGTAGAAACTGGAGCGAACCAGAGATTTAACATGAGCGTACAAAGTAAGAGCTGAGTCAAAAGTTACACCAAGATTCCTAACAGAAGATTTGGCAAATCTTGCAAGAGGACCTAAATTTTCCATAACCTGGGGCACAAATTTATCGGGAGCACAAACAAGGACTTTGATCTTCTCCTCATTAGGTTGAAGAAAGTTATAAGCCATCCAACATCTAATGGAGTCTATGCACATATGCAAAATCTGTAGCTTGGAAACATCTTGGGGCTTAAAGGAGATATATAACTGAATATCATCTGTATAGCAGTGATAAGAAATGTCCTCAAAAGTGCTCAGAAGGTGCTGAAGAGGGAGTAAATACAACAAAAATAGTAAAGGTCCAAAAACAGAACCTTGTGGCACACCATAGGCGAGAGTAGTAGAAGAGGACCTGTACTTAGAGGTAGCCACAGAAAAGGATCGGTCACACAAATAAGATGCAAACCAATCCAAAGCAGACCCATATATACCCACCCAGTGTCTCAGCCTGTCTAGAAAAATGTGATGGTTGACAGTATCTAAGGCAGAGATCAGGTCCAACATCAGCAAAACAGAGCATTCTCCTGCATCACATCTCATCAAGATGTCACTGGAGACTCTAAGAAGTGCAGTTTCAGTAGAGTGAGCTCTACGATTGGAATTGATCCAGAATGCTGTATTCATCCAGAACAGCTATAAGATGTTTATCCACAACCTTTTCTAAAATCTTAGCGATGATGATCAGAAACCAATGAAGTATTGATCATTGTAAGCACACAGGGACCAATAGAAGGAAAGAGATTTTTAAACAAAGATTCAGGTAAAAAATATCAAGAGAGCAGGAGGATGCTTTCATCGAATTAACTAATTTGACCAGCTGAGGTAAGGACACAGGTAAAAATCTTTCTAAAATAACAGGCCTAGCTTGAGTTGGAGCAGACAACAGACACACAGAAGGAGAGATATTGTTCCTCATTACCAACTTTTTCAACGAAGAAAGAACTTAAATTTTCACAATTTTAATTCGATGAATTTGGGACAGCAGGTGGAGCAGGAGCAACAATATCACTAATGGTGTCAAATAGTACCTTGGGGTTACCTCTGCTCTTTGAAACTAAGTCTGAGAAATGGGCAGCTCTCGCATCTCGAACTGAAGTGTTAAATGAAACTAAAAGGTCCTTTAAATGAAGGAGATGAACATGTAAACAAGTTAAAAGAAGAGTTTCACTGGCCAGATCAGCAACACTAAATATAGTCAGATTAGATTAGATTAGTCAGATTGAAGATAGACTTCAATCAAGAGACACCTTCATCAGTGTTAATACAAAGGGCATATAAGAAGCTGCAACCTACTTCACATAAAAACAGGAAGGCCAAGTTAGACTTTGTCACAGAGCATCTAAATGAACCTGAAAGAGCCCGCACAGTTCAAAAGACAAATCTTGAAACCAAGATTTCCTCATATCAGATTATTATTATTATTATTATTATTATTATTATTATTATTATTAGAATAAAGTGAAAAGAAACAGTTTATGATTCAAAGCATACCACATTACCTACTAAATGTGCTACAGGAGGTGTTGTGTTATGGGCTTGTATGGTTGCTAGTGCAACTGAGCCACTAGTGTTTGTTTACGCAATCCTACAAAAGCAACCCAAGAGTTTATCAATGCAAAGAAATGTGATATTCTTCAGTGACCGTGCCAGTCACCTGATCATTTGAGCCTCTGAAAATGGGGAATACGAATACAAATGGCTGTTAATTACTAAACATTTATAACTTTATTTAGTTTTTTACCTTGTTATTATGTAGAAAACCAGTGAGTTGGAGCACATCTGCCTCAAGTTACTTTATTTCAAGTCCTTTCTTCACTTTGTATAACAACTATTTCTCCAAGTCTTGTAGAAAGTATTCTTCCATTTTCAGCCTGTATGTGAGTTTTCCAGTTGCCAGGATCTCTTAGCTCCATGTAATTCCTAAACATTTAATGCCAAATTTCTTTGGTAAACTCCTTGAATTAAAGCTCAAAGTCCGCATTTCAGTCACACCATGATTATTTGACTGTATACTTGTATGGAATAAGGAAATGCATGAAATTCTAAATCTGGCTCAACCTTCATTGTTGTCTACGTGGAAATGGCAGGGAATGATTTCGGGGACTTTCGCGAGTACGACCCTAATCTGCTGGATGACCCACAGTGGCCTTGTGGTAAACACAAGAGAGTCCTCATCTTCCCCTCCTACATGGTGAGAAAATACTAATCTAATACATCACAATCACAACAGCAGCAGCAGCAACTGCTGCCTCGTAGCCTCTTGAGAGCAGAATGGAATGATTGTTTTTATCCGCAGCTTCATTTGCTTTGAGATGTTTTGTTGAAATGTTCTGAAATATCTCACTGGTATTTTTTATTTTAGTTTTTTTTAATCATTCTGGGCTCAGTTTTCCCACCACAACAGAGAACAATAAAACCGGAAATATTTGTTCAAGGGTTCCTTCACCAAAAAAATAACCCCAAAATCCTCCTCAGTTTTATCTGCTTATTTAGTCTTTATCAGCAAGGTCACTGGATGAGATGCTCTCCCACCACTTTGGCCTGAAAGGATGCAGATACTTTATGTCTGTGTAGTTGGCAGTAGCTATTAAAGAGCTACTGTGGCTCTCCCTCAACACTAATCATTCTTTTTACTTTTCCGAAAAAGCGCGGATGTTTTATTGTGGTTTGTAAAGGGGGAAACAAACAAAACAGCCGGATTCCCTCCTCATTCTTTCCAGGTTTCAGTTTTCGCTGTGGAGACTGGCAGAATGCACGACTAGTACTGACATAGTTGAAATGTTAGTCAAGGCCAGGCTTTTTTTTTGTCCTCTCTTCCTCCAATTACTCTTGACAACAATAGCTATTGTGTTTACTACTGCAATGGAAGCAGTGAATTCTCAGCACTTCAGGAATTAGACACAGGCTGCTTGGGAGACATGACTCTCTAGCTTTCAGGTTCAAACGTGGGATAAAATTATCTGTGCATATTGAAAGTCTTCTTTGTATTTCTGGTGACGTTGCATAGTAAATGGGTTACACCCAAGGAAGGTTCCCTATTTTGTACACTTAACATGGCTTCTATCAGCTCTAAAACCACAAATTCACCATCCCAGAGAAACAAAAATCTATTTTTTTTATGGACCTTTAATCCTGGGATTAATAGACAGGCCTTGACAGGGATCCAACTCCTCACCCACACATTAAGCCATCCCAGTGTGATACAGCCACACCATACTCAAAGCATGCCATAACAAGCACTAAGGATTGTTTAACAGGCATTAGAAAGACATTAGAAAAGGCAAATCTATAAACTATATAAAACTGAAAACTAAGATTAAATTGTAAAATAAAGATGGAAAGATACAGTGAAACTAAAAATCCTGCTTTTATTTTTTAGCAGTGGAAGTATCTGTGTGGGAGTGACTGCTAAACAGTTTGTGGCCATCGTGATGAATTAAGATTTGGCCAAATGAATCAATTTGTCTTGTTGTGTCTTTTAATGCTCATGTTTCTGACATGGAGCAATTTAAAATAAATAAATAAATAAATAAAAAATGACAGTCATAGTTTAAAAAAACCCAACCAAACAAACCACACGCTCTTTCATCAGTTCTATGGTTTTATGTGTCAGGACGCAATAAAAAAAGAAAAAAGAAATGTAATCTGGTCTCTGCTAGGTTCTGAAATCATTTAATATGCAACCTCAGAAAAACAACATATTATATAATGTCATTATTTATTTAACGAAAGCAAAGTCAAAATGCAGAAGCTGTGTGTGAAAAATTAAATACACCCTTACTGCTCCCATAGGAATTAAGAGGGAAAGCAGCAGCCAGGTGCTGCTGATCTAATGCACCTGATGAACTGATTCTCAGCAGGTGTGAACACCTCCTTACAAAAGCTAATGTTTTGGCAGTTTGCTGGCCTGGAGCAGTTAGGTGTGTGTTAACACAGTGCCAGAGAGGAAAGTCGTTAGCAATGGTCTTAGAGAAGCATTTCCAAATAATTTGAAGTGCTACAGTGAGAAGAATTACTCATTATTAAGTCTAAAACGTTCAGGACAGCTGCCAATCTTCCAGGGAGTGGATGTCCCAGCGAATTCACCCCAAGGTCAGACCGTGCTGAGAAAAACTACAGAAAATCCAGAAGTCCTGACCTCAGTCCAACTGAAATACTGGATACTGGACTGGATATTTTTTCCTAACCACTGTATATACGTATGTACATATTATAGCACTAATTTGATGTGGACCTTGAAAGAGCTGTGCATAAATGAAACCCTGCAATCCTCAATGAACTGCAGCGACATTATAAAGACGAGTGCTCCAAAATTCCTTCACAATGACGTGAGAGACTGATAAACTCATACAGAGAAAACACTTACTTCAAGTTATTGCTGCTCTGCAACCTACAGCTTTTCACACACTGCTCCTGCATTTAGTTTAGTTTTTATTTTTCTTGAAATAAATATTGACACAGTATAATGTATCCTGTGTGGTTGTTTATCTGAGGTTGTATTTACCTAATTGTAAGGACTGAATTATTATTTTTTTTATCACGTCCTGATACGTGAAACCTTGGAATTGAAATAATGTGGACTGTAGACTTTTACTGAAATACAGTCAGACTCTTAATCTTTTAAAGGAATTTGTTCACATTTAATAAAGAGAGAGAATATCACCGGCGATTCTTTAAGTGATAGAGGTGACAGCAATGACGCGGGCATCCAGCACTAAGGTGCTGGGATTAGTTACTCTATTGAAGTGTGGTCATTTTGACACCACCTCTGGTTTTCTTTTCCAGACTACGGTCATCGAATATGTGAAACCCTCTGACCTCAAAAAGGACATGAATGAAACCTTCAAGGAGAAATTCCCACACATAAAGCTGACACTCAGCAAAATAAGGAGGTAAAACAAACAGCATCTTAAAGTATTTTCACCTTAACAGAAGCTCTTTTGTTTTCTTATCAACTTCTTTCTCTTAATTCCTTGTTCTTTTTATTATCTTTTCCAACTCCGTGCAGCTTGAAAAGGGAGATAAGAAAACTAGCTCAGGATGAGTGTGGCTTTGAGGAACCGACGGTGGCCATGGCTTTCGTCTACTTTGAAAAACTCGTTCTTCAAGGCAAACTAAACAAGCAGAACCGTAAACTCTGCGCTGGAGCTTGTGTCCTGCTGGCAGCCAAGATCGGGGGTGATCTCAAGAAACATGAGGTCAAACTTCTTATAGATGTAAGTTTCCTCATGCACACTTCAAACCCCCTCATCCAGCCCCAATGTTTAATTACAGGACAAGAGATTAAAGGGTCAGTACACTCAAATCAAAGGGAGAGGGCTTTCTTTGCAAACATTTGAACTCTCAGTGACAGATTGCACTGGGGTGGGTGTGGGTAGCAGATGAGCTAAAACCGACCCCTCGGGGTTCAAGTATAACTGTAAACAGGCTACACAATGCAAAGTCATAAGCAACATAATTAAATGAAATCATCTGTAATAAGAAGGCACAAATCTCATAAATAGAAGAGCTTTTTGCTTTTTTTTGGGGGGGGGGGTTGGTTCCCCCACAGGGTAACATATTGCTATTCTCTTTGATGCTTTAACAACAGCTTTGTTTAACTGGGAATCCAAGGGAATTAGTATTGAACCCTTTACCTCTGGTTGGGTGTGGCAAGATATGTGCTGAGTTGCACCTGGCAGCCCTGGTACCTGGATGCACACCCAGTTTCCCAAGGTCCTAGAGTCCACCTACATCACCGTAGCAGCATAGTAAAACCAGAAGAGTTAACAGTGTGTGAAATGACCGTTTCAGCTCCAAAAAGTTCAATTTGATGTTTTAAAACAAATGAATAAAACAAGTGCATTGTATGATTATGAGTGAAGGAAATATTTAATATATAAAGCTCTGTTAGGTTAGCAAATATTCCACTGTTCGTGACCATTTGTTGGCTTCTTGCACATGGTGACTAAATATAAAGCAGTCACTTTCACACTTCTGGGCCAAGTGTGCTGTGAGCAGTGCAGAGCCAGGTGTCACGACATCCAGGGTTAAAAATAAATAAGTAAAAATAAGAAGGTGTGGATTATGAGTCAAGAAGCTTCTTTGTTTTGTTTTTTTTCCTTTCACGCTGAGTTGTTTTATTTTTCTGTCAGAAACTGGAGGAAAGGTTCAGAGTGAACCGCAGAGAGCTCATAGCCTTCGAGTTCCCCGTGTTGGTGGCGCTGGAGTTTAATCTGCACCTGCCAGAGCACGAGATCATGCCCCACTACAGACGCCTCCTGCAGACCTCCTAGCATTGGTGATCCATCAGGAGGACGACCGCCAGGTTCTCCTTCTGATCTCCCGGCTTTCCACAGTTACCACAGTATCCACCCTCATCTTCTCTCCTCGCCTCTGTTTGATCACTTCAAGGTACCTCTGGCTGTTGGCGAGCCGCAGCCGCTCATCACTACAGACAGCCCGCTCCTTCCCCTCGTTGAACCGACATCAGCCAAAGGGACACGTGTTTTTAAGCAAACTTTCCACCACTGTTTGACTTCTGCATTCCTCATCACTACATGGACTTGTGAAAGAAAAGGGTTCAACCCGTCTGCAAGCAAGCTGGTTTTTCTAGTTTGCATCTTTCACATCGCATCCTTCATCATTTTGTATTCTTAGTCCTCATGTTGACACGAGGCTCTTTTTTTAAAAAACAAACAGTTGAATCTGATGGTGATGTTTGTCAGTTAAAACAATCAGTGATTGTAACAATTTGATCTTTTCTTTAATCTTTTTGTAAACTTTTTATGATTGGTTGCCTCATGAGCTGCATAAAATTTAAACAGAAGCCTTTTTAAGAGGCTGGTTTTGGCTGGACTGTTATTCCTCAGTGTGAATCAGCTTTTCATTAAAAGTGCACTTTTTTTTTT
>VOQK01042124.1:0-12346 GCA_015052645.1 Benitochromis conjunctus | reverse complement strand
GACTAAACAGATTTTTCAGCTCAAATGACCAACTTATGACAACATGGTATAAATTTCAGGCATTTTAAAACACAAAGAAACAGTTAAAACTATTATTGTAGCTCGTTTAGAACAGACAAGAAAGACTCTTTGATTTTGGTGACTCTCCTGCTCCAACAGAGTGGAAGAAAAGACTACAGCAAAAACTAGCGCAGAGACGTAATGTTTTCTCTCTAGATGAATGGGATGTGGGGTTAGCTAAAGACGTAGAACATAACATCCGCCTTAGCAACTCTACCCCCTTCAGAAAGCGTTCACGTCGTTTAGCTCCGGCTGATATTGATGATGTACGACAACACCTACAGCAGTTGTTAGCTGCAGGAATTATTAAAGAGTCTCGTAGCCCATTCGCATCACCTATTGTTGTAGTGCGAAAAAAGAAAGGCTCCATCAGAATCTGCATCGACTACAGAACTTTGAACAGTCGTACCATTCCCGACCAGTACACCATCCCTCGTATTGACGACGCCTTAGATTGTCTTACAGGCAGTAAATGGTTCTCAGTCCTCGACCTTAGGAGTGGGTATTACCAAATCGCCATGTCCGAGCAAGATAAGGAAAAGACTGCATTTATCTGCCCCCTAGGATTCTACCAATTTGAACGAATGCCACAAGGCATCACAGGAGCCCCAGCCACTTTTCAGCTACTCATGGAGAAGGCTGTGGGTGATATGCACCTTCTCCAAGTCCTAGTGTACCTTGACGACATAATCGTCTTTGGTAGAACACTCGAAGAGCATGAGCAACGTCTCCTTAAAGTCTTAGATCGTCTTGAGGAGTTTGGTCTGAAAGTGTCGCTTGACAAATGTCAGTTCTGTCAGTCCCAAGTCAAATATGTTGATCATATTGTCTCAAAAGATGGTATAGTCACCGATCCAGAAAAAGTTGAGGTTGTCAGGAACTGGCCCGAGCCAACAGATCTTAAATCCCTTCGCTCATTCCTTGGTTTCTGTGGGTATTATCGCAGATTTATTGCGAATTATTCAAGCATAGTCCGCCCATTAACTGAGCTTACCAAAGGTTATCCACCTACTCAGAAAAATAAGCGAGCTCAAACCAAAGACCCAACCAAAACCTACCTCAGACCTTCTGAGCCGTTCAAAGAGCGATGGGACCAGTCCTGTCAAGACGCATTCAGAAAAATCATTGAATGTCTGACCAATGCCCCTGTTCTGGCATTCGCAGACCCCACAAAACATTATGTCCTACATGTGGACGCTAGCCTGAACAGGTTAGGTGCCGTGCTCAATCAAGAGTATCCTGAGGGCCTTAAGCCTGTTGCTTTTGCTAGCCGAAAGATCAGTGACTCAGAACGAAACTATCCGGTACATCAACTTGAGTTCTTAGCACTAAAGTGGGCGGTCGTGGATAAATTTCATGACTATCTTTATGGAGCTAAGTTCACAGTTAGAACCGACAACAATTCCCTAACCTACGTGTTGACCACTGCAAAGCTAAATGCTGTTGGACATCGTTGGCTTGCAGCTTTAGCCACGTACGATTTTAACATCCAATATCGTCCTGGTCGTCACAACATAGACGCGGATCTATTGTCCCGACAACACACCAATGACACTGAATGGACAGATGTTCCACAATCTGCCATAAAAGCCATCTGTAAAAAGGAATCTATCTATGAAACTACTAAGTCCCCTGTCAGACTAGTAGACCAACTTGGAGTTCCTACGTCGGTGATTCCAGAAGCTTACGTTCTTCCAGTAAACCTAAAAGCAACCTTGACAGATCAATTGACTCCCACAGACTTACAAGTCGCTCAAGATCTGGACCCAGTCATTGGACCAGTCAAACAAGCCATCCAAACTGGAAAGCAACTTGTCACATCCAAAAATCAACCACCGGACATATCTTTGTTAAGTCGTGAGAGTGGGAAACTTGAACTGAGAGACAAAATACTATATCGACAGAGGAAACTGGCCAGTGGCGCAGTTCACAATCAGCTGGTTTTACCAGACCGATACAGAACAAGTGTAATGAGATCACTACATGATGAATGTGGACATCTAGGAGTCGAGAAGACAATAGAACTCCTCAAAGACCGTTTCTATTGGCCCCGCATGAAGGCTGATGTGGACCAGTACATCAAAACATGTGGACGTTGTATATCTCGCAAAACTCTCCCACAACGGTCATCTCCACTCAGTCAAATCACTAGCAACGGTCCTTTAGATCTAGTCTGTATTGACTTTCTCCAGATTGAGCCAGATAACAAAGGAGTTGCTAATGTATTAGTAGTGACCGATCATTACACAAGGTACGCCCAAGCATTCCCTACAAAAGACCAAAAGTCAGTCACAGTCAAAGTATTATGGGAGAAATACTTTGTACATTATGGATTACCTGCCCGGATACACTCAGATCAAGGTCGAGACTTTGAAAGCCGCCTTATCAAAGAACTCTTGTCTATGCTAGGTATCCGAAAATCACGTACTTCACCATATCATCCCCAAGGAGATGCTCAGCCGGAACGTTTCAACAGAACCCTGCTATCAATGCTTGGAACTCTTGAGAATGTACAGAAACAAAACTGGAGTCAGCACATCAGCCAGTTAGTACATGCCTATAACTGCTCGAAAAATGAGTCTACTGGATATTCTCCATACTATTTAATGTTTGGACGTAATGCCAGATTGCCCATTGACATCTGCTTTGGTGCTATTCTTGGAGATGATGCGGAGATGACTCACCTGCAGTACGTCGACAAAATGAGGAAAGAACTCAAACAAGCATACCATCTAGCTACCGAGAATGCAACAAAGAACCATTTGAGGAACAAGTCACGTTATGACCAAAGAGTAAGAGACCAACCTTTACAAGAAGGAGACAGAGTCCTGATAAGAAACGTCGGCCTTACCGGTAAACACAAACTCCAAGACCGATGGAAGGCAATACCTTACATTGTCATCACACAGCTGCCGAATCTACCTGTGTACAAGGTGAAACCCGAACAAGGATCTGGAGGTGTCAAAACCCTTCACAGAGACCATCTGCTACCCATCGGTTATCTTGTCAGAATCTCAGATAACTCTGGTTCACCTGAAAGAGTAAGAACACCAGTTACCAGAAGACGTTATGCCAACAGACGTCAGACACGGGGCCAAGATGATCGATTATCTGATGTTTTGTCAGACTTCGAATCTGAGAACGAGTATGTTTACAAGTATCCCACCATTACCAGTGACCATAGTCAGAGACATGAATTTAGACCAGGCAGACCTAACACAGAACCCCTTCCCTCTGATAATTCCCCCTCATCTGAGAGTGAACCGGAATTTGAGGAAAGACCTTCTGAAAGTTCTCAGGAAGAGGAATGCCAGCCATCACATGTGGATACCAGTGATACGGCTGCAGATACCGAGGCGGAGTTGAGGACTCCCACAAGACCTGAAACTCGAAAGTCAATGAGAGAGGTGAAACCAGTAATCCGTTTGACCTATGACAAACCTGGAATGCAGTCTGAGGAACCTGTGACTATTGTACACCAAGGTATGGTTATACAGTTGAACCTCAGTAGCACCAGAGATAAAAACCATCAGGTAAAACACTCTAAACGCCCAAGGCGTTACTCTGAGCCAAAGTCTAAAATCCCGCGTTAGATGAGGACATCTAAACGTTTTAGACGAGGAGGGTGTAGCCTGGTCTCAAATATCTATTCTAGACCCCACAGGGTAAAAGGATATATATTGTCATGTAAAGACTTTATTGTAAATATTTCATATATGTATTTATGTGAGTTCAAATGCATTAAAAACGTGTTTAAAATCACAATACATAGAAGTCAATCAGAAGTTAAGTGTTCACAGAGTTAAAAGTTACAAGTGAATCAAAGGTGTGTTACCTAAGGTGAAACAAAAAGAAAAAACTGTATTTGCTGAAAGTTGTTTACAAGTACATGTTGGGCTGTCAATCTTGTATTTTCTTTTATCCCATTGGTTGATGTAAACCTGTTGTCCAATCAGATGTAAGGAAGGCGGGATCTAAGCGAGGGTAAAGGAAATAACGCTAACCAAGCTGTATAATTACCGGAGGAGGTTGTATACCAGAGCTAATGGGAGAATAGTCAAAAAATAGCCGTGGATGCAGAGTCTACGTTCCTGTTATGGACTGTTTCACCCTGTGATGAGTGAGTACTGAATGTAGAGTTAGTGTGTGCTGAAACGAAATGTGGAAGTACTTAAAAAGTATGATGCTAATCGCGAGTTAGCTTGTTAGCATTTTCGAACCAGTAATAGCTATGTATGCCGAGTATGTAAGCTACAGATTACTCTAGGGAACTAAATAGTAACTTCTAATGCACAGTGGACCGAGAGGAATTCTCTGGACCCTTCTGCTGTGGATAGGATTTCCGTGGTTTCGTCCCAGTGTACTCAGCAGCCCGGGGATGCAGCTAATTCCAACAACGTTGCCGAGTGGAGGCTGCATGGTCACAGACTGAGCCTGCCCCTCCATTTGCCCTCGCACTTAGCCCAAAGGATTTGTGAGTAAACTTGAGCACGTGCCTTTTATTTTCTGCTTGTTAACAAGTGAAGCGGCCATTTATGTGTTTTCTGGTCCAACGAACCCGAGCAACGACCAGGCCTGCAACGGTTTCAGTAAATGAGCTCACAAAGGTTACAAGTTTGAACTGAACTTAAATGGGGAGCAGTTTTGAATACATGTGTTTGCCAAAACATTGAATGTGATGTTGTGAAGGAAAAACATCCAAGTTATTTGTAAGGAAACATTTTGGAACTTGGCATATTGTATTTTTTTATTTAAATCATATTTTATTTTGCCTAAATTTTGCATTCTGAACTAAAAGTTTTGTGTTCTGAAGTTAAAGTTTGTGTTGGTCATAATTATTATTCACAGATGTTTATAAGTGATAACGGTTACAAAAGAAAAAAAGAAAGAAAGGGGTTAACACGTTAGATAAACCCATTATTCTTAGTGAACATTAAAACAGAACTATTATTTTCACTAAGTTCAGGCACCGCCAATATTAAAAACTTCTAAGTACAAAGGTTAAAACTGGTTAATTATTGTTTCTCCTGTTTACCAGTAAAATTAAGTAATGTACCCAGGGCCCCACTCATAGTACTATCACCACCTTAACCGAGGGTTAATCTTGAGCTACTTGAGTTGGGTGCTACACCTGTGTTTCCCTTTGCAAACTGCAGCGATGTGCCCGTATCTTTGGCATTTATAGCACCTGAGGGGCGGCGGAACATATGCTGTAACTGGAAAGCTCATGCATCCTATTTTAACTGTCTCTGGCAGGACAGCCTCCTGAAATTCCAGGAGTACTGATAAGCTATCACCCCCCCCCCATGTCACTTTATTTTCTCCTAATATCCTTTTCTCTCCTACAGTCTTCTTACAGATACTTTCAACATTTAACACTTTGTTTTTCTCTTCTTCTTGTCAGGGGCTGGGTCTGTGACCCAGCGCTTTCATTTGGTTTTTGATCTCTTTTGTTGTATTTTGAAGATGATGTTAAGTCCTAGGTTCATTATTTAGTTGCCTCAAGTCTCATCTAGTTATGTTTCACTTACGTAGTCTGGTTAGTCTCATGTATTTCTTGTCCGTGATTTCAGGTTGTCAAGTTCATGTTGTCATGTCTGATGCCTCCTTATGTTTATGTATGGTCTTGTGTTTTCATGGTCAATGTGTTTGGTTTTACTCTTCCCCTGTGATGTCGTTATGTTTATTTTAGTCAGCTGTTCCCCCATGTGTTCCCACTTCCCCTGATCACCTCCTGTGTGTATTTAAGTCCTCTGTCTTCCTTTGCTCATTGTCAGGTCGTCTGTTATGCAACACCATAGTCTTATCATAGCTTTGTCACAGTTTCATAGTTGTCATAGCCTGTTCTCAGTTTAGTAGTTTCTGTTTTTACCTTAGCGTCATGTTGTTTTTTTTTTCTTCAGCTCAAATAAAGGCCCGCTTTTGGTTTAAGTTGAGTTCCGTCTCCTACAGTATTTGCTCTTGGGTCCTTTGCAAAATACACCGGCGTACCCCGCCGTGACAGGCTCTGTTTGTTTCACGTAATTTCTACTTTCCTAAACACTTCATCGCGTGTTGTTCATTAAATTCTAAAGCAGTGTGACAAAGGTCAGATGGATTTGGACAGATTCCTGTGTTAACTTAAATGCTTTGAAAAATAATTACATACATATTTATATATCACTATTCATAATGCAATAAGGAGAAACTTAGGAGCTCAAAATCAGGTAAGATCAGGTGATGAACGAATATTATTGGCACCCAATGCTTTGCAACCCAGAACGTTTACTCAGTGAAATGACACCACACACCTTAGAGGACAAAGGTACAGAAAATCAAACCTACTAGATATCTTCTAGTCAATCAGCCCGTATCTAGTGTGTCGTAGCAAGTGAATACATACTAAGAGATGAAGAAAATGAAAGAGCAAATCCATGAGTTATCTGAAATGCACCAAAGCACATTAACAGAAGACAAAAAAAACCCAGGTGTACTCAATTTTTAACAATGTTTTATTGAAAAAAACGGAATCACTTGTATTTATGTTTAAGTATGTTTCATTATATTTATAGCCTACAACAAGACAGAAAATTAAATTAAGCACAACTGACTTTGAACTGCATATAAATATATTTATATCGCCTCTATATATAGATGGTGTGTGATTGGGTACACAATACCACAACTAATTTTTACAACAGTTAACAACACTTCCTGCAATTGCATGTTAATATTATTGTAACATAAAACAAACAAAACAGCTGAACAATGATAAGAATCAGGTGTCTGTTGTAATGATGTTCAGTTACCAAGCAATAATATTGTATAAATTATTTAATATTTAATCTTTTTTTATTGAATTGTTTTAGAGGACTGTTCCAAAAAATGATTTTTCGTGTTCTACAAATTTGCCATTTCTTTGATGAAGGTCGGATATGGTTCAGGGGTAGACAATTTATAACTATCCACTAAAATATTTTTGTATTTTATTGCTTGGTATTTGTAGCATTACATCATAGGAAGGCCTTATCACATCCCAGATGAAGCTAGGCTATAACTGGGTCATGCACAGAGCTATGTGTATGTTGCAGGCTAGTTAGGCTAAAATGAATTACCAGCAAATTGCATGTCCTTTTCTAACAGGTCTCCCTGGACCAGTTGTAGCCACCTGGTAGTGACCCAGTTTTTGAGTATGTCACGCAGTGCCTGAGATACTGTGCCAGACAAGCCCATGACCTGAATGAAGGGATTATAATTGTATTGCTAAATGTCTTTGCCACAGTTTAATTAAATGTGTCAAGGAAACATCCAGAGAACTTTTATTTATTTATTTTGTAGTAAGCTCAACAATGGAAAAGGCTGTACAGTGCTATGAAAAAGTATTTGTATTTGTCTCCTTCTTATGTCCTTCCAGATGTGTCACGATGAAATATTTCAGATAATCAAAAATATTTCAGAGATTTGGATTTTTTCCCATAATAAACAAAATCATTATAAAAAGTGCCTTTTGTATTTACTCTGGTTTTTTTTTTTTTCTAATATTAAGATTAGTTTAATGTTCTCAATCTCGTAAGTGTGACCACTATGCAAAAATCAGGAAATGTGGGGTAAGTATTTATTTCATAGCACTATATATCTATTTTTGTTTTTTAAACTTTACTTGTGCATATTCACACTTCACTTCCTTCCTTATATTTCTAGGCTCCAGTTGAGCATACAGGCCTCCCATTTCTACTGCGTTGCTCACCAAATCTCTGTTAACTCCCCTCACCATGCACGTCTCCTCGTCTAAATAAGATCTGCCAGGTGGATTCATGTCCAAAGATTTTTCGCCCTTCTTTTTCTTGCTCTTGATCTTCCAGCTCACATTAGAGTAAATCAGTTCAGACTCGTCCTCTTTCTCGTCTGATTTTTCACGTCCTCCTTGTGCATTGTTTAGTCCGGAGCTTGGCAAGTCGGTGCTGCTTGGTTCAGCGATGTTTGCATGGTGAAGATTTTCTGCTCCTCTCAGCCCATCAGCGTTCGCATAAATGCACTCTTCTATTGTGTTTGGTTCCTACATCACATAGGAAATATCAGCGGTAAAGATAATCTACTTCATGCTGTGTAGTTACAAAAGCATCAGCCTTTGGCAACAGTGTTAAAAGGAACTTAGAGTACCTCATTTCCTTCTTCAGTTAAAGGCTGACTCATCACAGCTGTGTTGTTTTCATCTGTTAAGTGACCTTTATATTTACAGGGATTCTTCTGAGTCCTAAAAAATAAAGTAAAATATCAAGTATATATGAATAGAATTCATACATCGTTTCATACATCAGTTTTGCCATTATTTATGCAAAAAAGCAAAAAGTCATCAACTCAACCACCTCTACAAAAGTGAGTTACGGGTTATGTTGGATTAATTGTCAGCTAGCAAGCAATAATACAGTCGTCCATGCATTACTGAATGCTAACAGACAAATGTCTTGAAAATGAGAACATGTAAATATTAACCACCAGTAACATGTTATATGGACTGTTGATGAACAAATTTGATTGATATTACATTTAATCAATAGTGTTACCAATGTTGAGGATAACCTAAGCTGCAAACGTGTTTTTTAAGAAATGAACGTCCAAATAAACAAAGTAATTATCAGCATTTAGTCAAATAGAATCATGGCGTTTAGTAAAACAGTACAGTGTGAAGGTTTTCTGGAAAAGTCTCAAGTTGTTTACTTACCTGATAAAACACACATACAGTAGCAGTGCTAACAGTAGCAGCGCAAGAGTAGATATGATCACTGGATACAGAACTGAATTTAAAAAAAGAAAAAGACCCTGTATTTTAGTAGTGTAGTCTTTTAAAGAATAATGTTTGTTTGCACTCACAACATACCTTTTATGAAACTCCTAGTGTGTCTATTATAACTGGACTGAAGTAACAGATTAATTCTTCATATGGATTAGAGGGTATCTAAAACTTCTTGCAAAGAAATTTATTGCAAGTGAATACTAGAGGAGTATAGATGTAATCCTAACATTATCTCTTAGTGGGCTCTGTAGAGTACACTGTATCACTGGCTAAGGTTTCAAATACTTCAGTATGTATGAAGGTTAACCAATAATATTTACAAGTGTACAAAAGACATACACGGATGTTCTGTGGAAATTTGTTGGCTGCTGACACAAAATTGTTGACTGGCTGAGCCCAGAGAGTTGAAGGTGTGGCAAAGCAGGGTGAGATGATCCCTCTTATGAGACTGATTCAAAGTGAAGAAGCTCCTCAGAATTGTCCTATTCTCATGGAATATTTCAAATTGATCAGAGTGACTGGCAGGTAGTCCGTTCAAATACCACTTTATCGTGGGGGGTGGGTTTCCCAGAGTCACACAGGAACAGTTGAGCTGACTTTCTGTTGAGGTGCAGTTTGATGAGAACAAGATCTGTGGAGGAACTGTGAGAGAGGAGTTAGTCAGGATCATGTTGGATACATTGTAAAGAAATTACAAAAAAGAAGCACTGATGATGGTTGTTGTTATGAAGCGAAATCCTTTTTGAACATGGGATGCTTTAGTGTTGACATAATTTTGTTAACTTTGACGTCATTTTCAGACTTGAGCTAAGTGGACTTAACTTTAATGTTTTAATTTATAAAATGTGTTTGTTCCCCATCAGTTTTCACAGTTAGTCACCGTTATATGCGCTGCATCACATATAGTCTAAGGAGCTTGGAAAGAAAAGTGTCTTGACTTTTTAAAGTTGCTTGAAGACGTTTCACCTCTCATCCGAGAAGCTTCTTCACTTCTAATGTCAAATGGTGGAGAGTCCCAGATTTAAGTCCTATGGGAGTGTCCCCCAAGAGGGACATGGACCCCCTATTGATCATCCACCTAATCACACGAGCCGAGGTGTGAAAACAGGTGTAGTAAGCCACGCCTCTTAGACAGTTGGTGTAGTGGCTTACTACACCAACTGTCTTCCATCTTGGAACTACTTGTAATATCACTCATTGTGAAACCTAGACCAGGTTTCACAATGAGTTCACCCAAAATCTTGGCTGATTGTGACCTACACCCATTTTCACACCTTGGCTCGTGTGATTAGGTAGAGGATCAATAGGTGGTCCATGTCCCTCTTGGGGGACACTCCCATAGGGCTTAAATCTGGGACTCCCCACCATTTGAACTGCAAAAGCTTCTCGGATGAGAGTTGAAACGTCTTCAAGCAACATAAAGAAGTCCAGACTTCTTTCCAAGCTCGTAGACTACGATGACCTGGATGACTGAGAACCCTCACACACACACACACTGCATCGCATATACTTTCTTACTGCTCAGTTGGCATTACTGCAGCATGTCAGAGTGACATTGGTGTTTGTTGGTATCATATCTGCTATGGTCTTGGGTTTTATATGCACAGTTTTGAGTTTATAGACTTTGAATTCTTATATATTTTTAACGTTTTCTGTTTGACTCTTAGTTTTTAGTTCTTAGTTACAGTTTCTATTTGTATTAGAGTTTTTTTTTATTTCACTCAGTATTTCTCTGTTTTCTTTCTCTGTATTTCCTTTAGTTTTGTGTCTGATTTTCTCTTTTTGTTAATTATAGTTACTAACTTACTCTTAGTATTTGTCTAGTGCGTTTAGGTTTACTTGTCTCTTCTTCATTAATTGTCTTGAATCTTTGTGGGAGCCTATTGTGACCCTCCTGTGTTTCATTACTTGATTACCCTTTGTGCAAATAGTGCTTTCTCCTTTCCTGCAGGCTGTTCACGTTTGTTGTGTGCATCCCAGGTGTGCTTGTGCCAGTTTTTAAGATTACCCATTTTTCCTCATTCGCTGGATTCTTTACATTTATGGACTCTGTTTATATTGTCCTCCTCTCTCTCTTCTTTTTTTGTTGAATCTTAATATTATACAATTGCAAATACAAATTAGATGTGGATGGAGAATATGTTAAACAGATGTAAAATGTGATATTTACACTGAACATCAATTTGCATGTTTCTGGAACGTCCAACTCCAATCTCATTTTCAGCTTTGCAAAACAATGTCCGTCTGTCTCTGGAGACTTTAATATTTAAACTCATTCCTGTCCCAATAAAAGTCTCCTGGTCTCCATCAGCTCTGTACCAGGTGTAGTTCCTCACTGCTGGGCTGGCATTACTGCTGCAGGTCAGAGTCATGTTGCTGTTCTCTGGTACTGGACCAGAGGGACTGACTGAAACTGTGACGTTTTTAGGTGAATCTGAAAAAAAAAATGAGCAAAGAAAGATGCACACTGAAATGTTAAGACAGTTTAATTTACTGAATAAGTGTGAATATCTGTAACACAGCAGTGCCCCGAAATATATTTTTAAAAATAATATTACAGACTCTTATATTGTACCTCTAAGTATTAGCAGCGAACAAACCACACAAATATAAAGATTTCATCTTAAGCAGAAACTTAAGAGTGAAAATGACAAGTTGTTTTTCTCGGCTCGAATCTTTCTGAAGACTGCTCATTTCCAGTCAAATAATTTCCTTCTGCCTTTATCTTTATTGACTGATTTAGTGACGCGAGTTCTAGAGTCATTTGATGAATGTTTGAATTTTCTAGTTCTTTTAACTATGTGCCTAATATTATGCTTGCCAGAATTCCCAATTTAATAACCAATACTTAAATTAACTACTTGTAATGTGATTATTGTCAGTCTCGGAATTTAACTCTACACAAAAGATCAGTTACTGCTTTTAGTTTCATTACAATAATCCATGTATTGTACATCCTTCATTCCTGTTAATGGAGTTCTAGTTAGGATATGTAAAGAGTAAATATGCAAAATCAATACATACATTGAACATCTATTTGTAGGTTGCTTGATCGTTTAAATCCAAGTGTATTTGTAGCCTTGCAGAAAAATGTACTTTTGACTTTTGAAACGGCAACATTAACAGAGCTTCCTGTCCCAATAAAAGTCTCGTTGTCTCCATCAGCTCTGTACCAGGTGTACTTTTCTACTGCTGGGTTGGCATCACTGCTGCATGTCAGAGTCATGTTGCTATTCTCTGGTACTGGACCAGAGGGACTGACTGAAACTGTGACGTTTTTAGGTGAATCTGCAAAATGAGCCCCAAAACATTATTATTGGAACCGTGTGAATATCTGAAATGGTATGATTTGGACATTGTACACCAAAAACCGAGAAGCAAAAATGACAAGGTGTTTTTGTTGGCCGCTAACATTCTGAAAACAAAAATACATCTATTTTCCTACCATTCAATTCTATTAATAAAATACTAGGTTGGATAGCAGTCAGGGTACATAAATAGTAAATTTGTAAT
>VOQK01042120.1:20820-42828 GCA_015052645.1 Benitochromis conjunctus | reverse complement strand
AGACACCAGTATCATCCCAACTTTACCTCCTCTCCCTAGTAATCCATGGGACAACATCACCATCAGTGAGTTTAGCCCTACACTGTAAAAACTGCTATAAAGATACTTTAAAGTTTGTCATGAATTTTTGAATTAATCAGTTAAAAATACTTAAGAGTGGAAATTGGTTGTGGAAGCTACCATGTTGCATCGCCATCTTGAATACAATGGCCGAGATAGATCGTTGTTAAGACTAATCACGTTTATGTATATGGCTAGATACTAGCCACATAGTAATACACCAAAGTCAGAGAAGAAAGGAACTTGTAGGCCTTTATGTGAAATAGAGGTAAATTTAATGTGTGTCTTAAGATATGAAGGATCTGAGAATGGGCCCCCTTCACCGAAGAAGAAAAACACTAAGGAAAGAGACATTACCAGCATCTTAATAAAAATGTCCTGCTTAAATTAAGGCTCATCTCCTAAACTGAGGTCAAGGCTCAAACACCTGAAATGTGCATAAGCATGTTCATTTTTTCTTGATGTTGTTGCAATTAGTTATTGTCAACAGATTAGACATCAAGCTAACATTATACCAGCTAATGTTAGGCTCGAGTATCCTAAAAATCACACTTTTCCTGCAATATTTTAATTACATTCTCACATTGTATGAGAGTATTTTCTATATATTTAGTCCAAGAAATGTAAGATCCACATCAAGGAAAGTTTTACTTACAGTATCTAGCAACAGCTAACAAAGGCTAACAGCGGCTAACAGAGGCTAACAGCAGCTAACAGAGGCTAATAGTAGCTAACAAAGCCAAAAACAGCAGCGCATACTGACAGAAAAGTTCAGGATATCCTCAAAAAGTCACTTCAGTATTGCTGTCATAAACAGAATCAAGTTTCACTTGCTCATTGACTTATATCACACTCTTTTCACAAAGTTTGACAGCCTCATCCAGAGTAAACAGACATGGACACACTGAATGGCAGCCACTGTAGCTAGGATTATGCACTTGAATTGAGAGTTGTAAGAAAACAGAACTCAGTTAACTGCAACCTGAGCTTTTACAAACTGTAATGTTACATTTTTGCTGTTATTTGCAAATACTGGTGAAAATAACAATGTGAACCTACTGCTAATATTTTCCAAATTTATTTGTGTATTTGGTGCAAATATAAATGAACACAAAGGTTTCACGTTCAAATCATTCATTTACATGTTGTAATTAAAGTTTTCAGACTAAACATTGTGGATGTGTGAGTGTTATGGTTTAGAACTGCAAGGTTTAGCATCACCATGAACGAGACTTCTGCAGTGTCAGTCATGTCTGCTTAGCATTCACCCTCAGAGTGGTTGTTACACCAGTGTTGAAAACGTGTCTTATGCCTGTCTGGCACAAGGAGTAAGCGAATTGTGACACAGCTAATATCGTGTCATAGGTCACCAAAATACAGATACTGACACAAACCTCTGAGTGTTGGGACATCCAGTTATATTTCACAGTTAAATACAGAATAATGGCAACCGAGCTGACAGTATTACAATGTAATGCTTAAATTCACAGTGCAACACATTTTTTACTGTAAGAAAAACAGCCGTTGTAGTTTAAAGAAGCTAAGCTGCTGTTTAATCAAGCTCCCAGTACTACTGTGCCTCCTTAATTCTTTACTTGCATATATTTAGATATTAACTGAAATGGTGCACTTTTTTTCCCAGTCTGGCCAGAAAATTGTGGAAACCCAGAGGTGAAACCTAGCACAGCCACTGTGAGAGTTGTAAATGGTGTAGAGGCGATCCCCTATTCCTGGCCCTGGCAAGTCTCTGTGCAGGTACTGTCTGCTCCTGTTCTGCCTGACAGTCACTGACAGAGCAGATCTTTTCTTCTATAAATATTCATGTCTATCTTTTTAGGCGTCACCGTTCTTTCCTATACCTTACATGCATGGCTGTGGAGGCTCTTTGATTCTTGAAGAATGGATCCTGACTGCTGCTCACTGTTTCATGTTGTAAGATATAACTACAAAACTGAATTCCGTCTGAATTATAGGAATTTAAATAGCACACAGTTTTTGAAAGTGATTATACCTGATAAATCTGAAGTTACATCAAATAAAAGTATAATGAAATATGAGATATCACCTGAATCTCAGCTTTATAGCTCTTATTATAATGAGTTTAACCCTTACATACTGTTATGTGAGCTTTGTTCATATAAAAGCTAAAGTAAGGAACTAGCTGGAGTAATCAGTATGCATCAATGACTGTAGAAATCAGATGAAACTGTAGAAAGCTTTTACATTCAATCATTAGTAAAGTCCACAAAAGCTAAAACAGCAGCTGAAGAAAAAATTAAAACCTGTTCTGTGTGTTTCACATCTTCCACTTGATTTCTAGCCCACTGAATGTACCCTCCTTCTGGCGCATGTGCCTGGGGAAAGCGCCACATGAACTCCTCCATGGACATTCCCTCAGCGGAGGAATGCTACGAGGTGGATACCATCATTCACCACAAAGGATTTGTCTACCAGCAAGGTCCCAATGACATCACCAATGACATAGCCCTGGTGCACTTAGCCAAACCTGTCAATATAACAAGAGAGATCAGTCCCATCTGCTTGCCAAAACCCAGGGTCGTGATCCCTGCTGGGACACCGTGCTTTGTCACCGGCTGGGGAGACGAGAAAGGTAAAAGCAGTCACACATTTCCAACCCTCCTTCGGTCTGTACTTGTACTATAAAATTGGGAACATCTTGTCTCAGTGATGCTGAGAAACTAGTCATAAAAAACACAAGACGAAGAAAGAGTCTGTCATGAAATAACAACTTTCAATTGTCCAATGACTTTTGCACCTCTGAAAATGCAGGATAATGTATAAAAGTGGCTGTGGTTCATAAACAATGCAATGCTTTTGTTAAAGCCCTGGAATTAAAGCGGACACTTCAGTTACATCTTGATTGTTTGATTTTAAATCCACTGTGATAGTCTACAAAGCCAAAACTACACTAAATTGGGTCTCTGCCCAGAAACCTCAGGCTGGATCAGTGACCCTGAACCATTCTTATGTTGCTGTAGGCTCGGGCTGCTGAGGACTTCTCATTTCATTTCCAATCCCCACTATTATTGCATGTGATTAACTTTTGTCTACTTTCTTTCGTATTCATTTTTTATGATGTTTGTTGTTCCTGTTTCCTCATTGTACCTTCCTCGTTACTGCTGTTAGAAGAAGGGGGTGCACACATAAAAAGCCCACTTTTTGGCATCCAGCAGTGGTGATGACTTTAGATTTAGTGATACAATATGCAAAACAAAATTATTAGTGTAAACATGTCTGTGTTATTTTCTGCAATCTCTATGATGTAGACATTTCAATTTGTTCTTCTTTCATTTAGGTAACCTGTTCCCCAAAGTGGCTGAGAAGCTCAATCAGGCAGCGCTGCCTGTTATCGACTTCGAAACCTGCAGTAAGCCTGCTTACTGGTGGGACACCCTCAGGCCCTCCATGATGTGCGCCGGCTACGAGTCCCCAGATGAGCTCAAGTCAGCCTGTCAGGTTCGATGACACAGTTAGAAAAGAATATTTGCCTGGATTAAGGATGCGCTGACATTTGGACAATATATCAATGCATCCATCATCTAAATGGACACACTGAAAGTTGTTTGGAGACGATGAGACTGATGTTCATTGTTTAAATTCCTTCCGAGTTATTTAAGAACATTACGTAAGTGTGCCGGCCTCTCTTTGTGTTTGATGCAGCTCCCTGAAAACGGTTTTGTTTGCAGTCACTCAGCCTTGATCTCAATGGCTGCTGCTCAGTTTGCAGGCGTAATTAGACAGAAGAACACAGAAACATTATTCGCCTGCCTTAATGAACAACTGCTAGAAATGCAGCAATGTGAAAAATAGGAAGTTTTACATTTTAGGAGCTTCATAAAGCACGACTCTGACATTTGCTTCATGAATACTTTGTCAGCTGTTAATAAAGACTGACTTCTACAGATTCGAGGGCACGGAGACGATTTACAGGGGCTGCCAAAATCTAGTTTTCTGCCATGCATCATAAGTAGATCTTTGCTGATTTCTTTGTCCCACTGTCTCCTGGTAGGGTGACTCCGGCGGGCCTCTCGCCTGTACAGCTGCCGCTGCTGCTGGAGGAACAAACACAACCTGGGAGGTACACGGCATCGTCAGCTTTGGACCTCAGGGCTGCATCAGAGACAAGAAACCATCAGTGTTCACCCGTGCCTTCAGTGACTGCATCGACAGCAACATCAAGAAATCTATTTATGAAAGCGCAAAAGCTATTTAAAGCTGGCATCTTCAGGTAGAGATTATCCCATGTTTAGATTTAATTTTTTTCTCTTTAAAATCCCCTGAATGTAACAAACGCTGACAGAGAGCACCAAGCTACAAGGCATCTTGCCGTGGGTACCGAAATCGTAAAAATATTTCGTAAATACCACATTAAATACCATATTGCTTATACTTTTCTACATATTAAACACTGCTGAATATTTTAAGCAAATTATATTTAGTTACTGTTTCCTTTTACTTTATGGTTCTGTGTTATCATTCAGAGGTTCAAAATGAATATTGTAACTGTAATAAAAAGTGTTGTGTTAAAAAGAATTTTGCTTAATAACAAATAATGGTCATTTTTTTATAACTATAATAACTATGTATATAATTTATATTGCCAGTCACTTTCATGTTGTGTTTTAATGAATCCAATGTCTCTCTGACCAGCTGTTTATCTGTGATATTCCATCCACAGTCAAACATAAATAAGAAATCAAATCACTTTTATTGTCACGTCAAGTTACTGGTACACTGGTGCAGCACATGTGAGTGAAATTCTTGTGTGCAAGCTTCACAAGCAACAGTGCAAAATACAAGAAATATAAGAAACAAGCCAAATATAAGAATATGAGAATTATAATTATAAGAATAAATATATGAACAAATATAAGAATGTATGCACATTACTAAATATGTATGCCAGATATATATATGTGTGTGTGCATATATATACATATATTAAATATACAGAGGTCAGGAGTTTGAATATTGTGCAAAGAAGAACAAAGAAGAACATCAAAGAACAAAAAAATAACCAAAACAGAAAAAGTTTGGTTTAAATCTTACATATTGCAAATAATAGAGCTTTAAAATAAATCACCGTCTGTGTGATGAAACTATATGAAGCTCTGAAGCCGTTTCTTTCTTTTGCGTGTACTTTAATACAGCGTTGAGTAAGAAACATTTGCTTTATTTTGCTTCCAGTCACTGATTAGCTCTGTTCTCTGGTAGATGAATGTTACAGCACATATTTAAAGTTTTGGTGGTTTTAACCCCCCTTGATCACATGACCAGGCCTCTGAACCAATGGAAGAATCTCGGCTCAGATTTCAGTGTAGGAGGAGGAGAGATGGGGGGGAATGAAGAGGGAGGAAGAGAGAAAGAGACAAGCACTAATCTGTGCTCATGGTCTAGACAGTGTATAGTCTGCCGGTAGTGACAGCACTTCCTCAGACTTTTTTTCCCCCTTTGGTTGGATTATATGTGTTTTTTAGAGTATCTGAATGGCTCGGTGTAAGGCGAAAAAGATTCCCAGCCCTGGGAAAAGTCTAAGAGTGTGTCCTGGAAAAGAGTGAGGAGAGGAGGAGGGAAGCCAGCAGCACTTTTTCTCCTCATCTTTCCCCGGAGTGCCGGCGTTTCTTCTGTGGGAGAATGGGGGCAGGAGCTATGACCATCTGTGTGAGTAGAAACTACAAAGCTTGAGTTGACTTCCCACTCGCCCTGTGATTAAGAGCTGAAGTACATATAACAGGACTGTTCTGCTCAGTGTCTACAAACTCATTTGTGATGGGGGTGTGTTGTCTCTTTAAAATGTCCAGGAGGGACAAATGTTCCTTTCCTGGAGTTAATCTTAACTTTCCCTTCCTCAGCTAACTTTTATTACCAAAAAGCCATGACTCATAGGGCTGTAATCACCAATACTTGCTTCTAATATAAAGAAAATACTTCCTCTTACTGTAGGTCAACATTAAATTTACTCTAGCATCTTTAAACAACCACTGTAAAAGACAGAAACACTCTGTATGTTTTATGTTTTCAGTCAACACCAGTCATTTTTTCCAAGCATGTGATCACTTCCAAAAATTTTGCCTAATGGAAATAAGAGTTGTTACAAGTGCTGCACGGGTGTATTCTATTTAATTTTATTGTTTTTCTTCTTGCAGTAGTAACTTTGAGCTCTGCAGCTGTTGCTTCAGGGTTCCTGTGGTGCTTTTGCTGCCAGTTGCTTCAATGGCCACCCACACAGGGAAAGGAGGGAGGGACTAGGGAGGGTGGGGGGTGGAGGAAAAGGAGGGCACATGCTTGGTCTTGCTATCCCCTTCATGAGCATGTAGAAGACGAGCTAGATCAGGGTTGTAAAAGTCATTCACATCTTAAGTGGGCAGGACGAGTGTAAAGTCAATGTAAAGTAGTTTAACTGCACATTTAATCCCCTCCGTATAAAAAAAAAAATTAAGTGCAGCTGAATGACTGTGAGGGAGCCTTTGTCAGTAGGACAGGCTGTAAAATATCTGAAACTACAATTAAAAGTGGAAAATTTATGACCTCCTTCACATTTTCTAAAGCCTTCCAGTGGGTCAGATTGGAGTCTGCTGGGCCGATTCTGGACCCACGAACCTTAAGTTTGACACCCCTATGCTAGATGGATTGTACTGTCAGCAGTCTATTTACAGTCATTCACATCTTAAGTGGGCAGGACGAGTTTTTTAAAAGACTTCGCTCACCCAAAGTGTCGAAATCAAGAAAATGTTTGAGACACTTCTGAAGCGAGGGGAAACGATTCCTTCCCTCAGGTGCTTGTCGATAAGTTTCCTTTTCACTGTCAGACATTGAAGTGTGAAAATATCTTTAAAACGGGGGAGGGGACGAGCATCTTTGGCTGAATCCCAGTCAACAATGGAGGCGATTGTGTTTGCATTCAAATTGCTGATGGGAAACTTAACAAAAAAAACTCAAAACTTGCTGTAAAACTTTTCATCTCAGTGTTCGCCTGCTGTGTGAATTCAGAAGCAACAATGCGATTCAGTGATATCTGCCATGAGTATGATAGTAAAGGAAGATTTAGTGGGACATCTGCTCCGTTAAGCCCCACAGTCAGACTTAGCTCAGACCAGCTTAACTCCTAAACACCTGCAGCAGTAGTAGCACAGGAGCCCACACTGTAACTCTGAGAGGTCCAACTATGGCCACATAAACTCAATTATATACAATAAACCATCATTTGTGCAAGCGGAAAAACTAAAGATTAATGATGATCGCTAAAAAAGTCCTGTCATGACTTTCTTGTTTTCGTCCAGCCAAACTTTTGAATTTATTTACATCTTCTCATTTTTGAAAACATGGTAAGTTTATCCAAGCATAAAGCATTTTGATTCAAATTTCAAGTCAAGGCTTCAGCAAGAAGGTGCAGTTGCATTAATTTGTGAATTCTCTGTTTAGCTTGTCTGGCAACCATTAGGACATATGTGACCAGCCTTCATAAATGCTGATTCAAGTGATAATGTATGATGTACTAACAGAGTCAGAGCATCTGCCACGCTAAAGATTTTGTCTCCTTACCCATCTTAGCGCCATCTGTGAGGTGAGTTTTAATCAGCACATGACTCTAGCTTCTGTGTCTTAGCAAGTGGTGACTAAAGGGAATCATTTCAGTAGTAGTTCCACATTCCTGACATATTACAGCCACCGTGCCACTATGGGCCTTATTGTAGCTGCATTTTAACCCAGGTCTCTTCTGATCATTGTCACCCTGAAAAATAAAGCTGTTGCCAGTCAGATGATTTCCACGTGTTATTGCGTGCTGGGTGAAAATCTGATGCTACTTTCTGCGTTCAGATCCCTGAAATGCAGCTCCAAACAATAACAGTACATTGTCAATTCAATTTTGATCTTTCACACCTGCTGCCACTCATTTTTCAGTCCAGAGTTTCTGTAATTTGGCATACAGCATCCTCCTTTTTTCCCTGCTCCCCTTCCTTAAGAATGGCTTCCTGACAGTCGTCTTTCCACTGAGACCATTTCTGACAAGGCTTCGGTGAACGGTAGATGGATCAACTAAACAGCCAGACACATGATCTCATATCCTTACTATCATTCAGATTCCTGACAGCTGAGCATATACCACATGTGCTTCTCTAAATATGTGCTCATACGCCTATTTGTGCATGTGTGTGTGTGTCACTCTGGCAATGTCTTTAACCAAAGATGTGTTGCGAGGTAACCTGATATTTGTCGTAGCAACTCATTCACAGCCAGCCCTCCTCTTTATCTTCCTTCCAGCTCTCAGCACACGGTGTCCTGTAAGAGCATGGCAGAGTGACTGAAAGAGCTCTGCGTGTAGTCAGCCACTTCATGAGCAGCAGCACGCACATTCTAGTCTTTGGGATGAAGTGCGCTTTCCTGCGCAACAGGTGTCTACAAAGATGTCTGTTTCCATAGTGTCAGCGTCTGACTGCTGCTGTCTGCTCTCTCTGCAGCACAACAAGGCGGCGGTGCAGGTTAAAGAAGACATGAAGAAGATGGTCCAGATGCCCATCCTGAGACCCAGGATAGTCGCAGCCAAGCACACCAAGGTGTTTGGAGCGTCTCTGTTTGAGCTGCGAGAGCAGGGGCTGCTGGAGGATGGAGTGCCTCTGGTGGTGCGGAGGATGGTGGAGCATCTCCGCAAGCATGGTGAGGCAAAAATGCATTGGAGGAGCACTGGAGGAGAAGTGCAACCTTTGGCTATCTTTTGTAAAAGTCAGTCTTTTTTCTTTTGCTGAATGCATTTGAGCTTTCATGCCGAGAAGATGGTGCACATACATTTTTGAACTTCTGATCTCACTGGTCTCACTACATAAATACAGCTTTATAGGTTTTCTTGTATTACATAATTTGTTCTGAATAAATCATACAGTTATACAATAATCAGAAACATCATCGTGCCAATCTGCTGAGTCTCTTTAATATGAGCTGGATAAGAATAAGACCAGAGCAACTTTACTAGACTACTGAAATAGAGTTAAATGGTTTCTTGTCACTGCATGCATTATTAATATTTCTCACAGACTTGTTATCTCACTCTTTACTTAGTTACTCTGCAATAATGCACAGCTACAATCATTTTAATACTTTTAATTTAATACCATTTAATTTGCTGCAGACAAAAACAATGCAAAGTTGAATCAATTTCAAAAGTTTAAAAATTCCCAAGTTTCCATCATCATCATCATCATCGAAAAACCAAATATAAAAAACAAAAGAGACTAAATATGTAATAGTTTTCAATTAGACAAACAATTTAAAAAGCATTTATTGCTAAATAAATAAATATAATCACACAAATCCACAGATCTTGCTTTGACAAATGATCAATGCAGGCTTTAATGTAAGCCAACTGATTTCTCCAGAAAAATGTATATAAATATTAATATATAAAATGATCAAACATAGTTTTAAAAAAAAAACTGAACTTGAAAACATACATTTCTGTACTGACCTACATTATTTTCTGTAGTTCTTCTCTTTGAACACTAGATGTCCCTACAAGAAAACGATATCCTTCTCAGGTGGACGGAAAAAACAGGCCTCTTTAAAGTAATTAATGCAGTGTGTATAATTTGACTTAAAATCCGTGTGCAAACATTTGAGTAGCCTATGTATATACAGACTCTCTCATAACGAGGTAAGGTGAGCATTACGGGAACTAATATAATTCCTTATGGGCAAACAAAGGATAAAGCCTACATGTTAGAGCTGTGGATTTCACCTTTGAGATTTGTCCTTCACCCTGGAGGACAAATTTCATTTTTTTCAAGTGGTGCTTAAAGCTATTCAATTGTTTTTTTAATTGGTTCTTGTTTTGTTTAATTTATTTATTTTTAAGAAATAAATTTATAATCCAGGGAAAGACACTGTCACTTACTCCTGAATAGTATTATTTGGAAAGAAAATAGTTCCAAATAACTACTCCTATAAACATGGTATTAATGCGCCATTTCTCATATCTTATACAACAATCCTAAATATTAGCTGTTAAAAACAAAAACTTCAGGGGTGTATGATATGAGTGGTAATCTTTTAGTAAGAATTTTTAAATATTGTAGTATATTATTAATATTTATTTTATTATAAACTACTAAGTGTGACAAAGTAAGGTTAGTAACAGGTGTTGATAAAGCAAAAGACAGTTGTTAAGGTTTTAGCTAGCATTTAGCAACGCTAACTAGCAACAAAAACAAAACACTGACAGCTGTTAACAGAAATCTAAGCTGCTAATTTCATGTTCACAGACACAGTGCTGCAGAGGTAAGGTTTCATAACAGTGTTTTTAGTAAATTGCCTCAGTGCATTTGGACTAATTAAAATAGTGATAATGCTAATAGTAAATACAAGCGTGTAGTTATTTAATACTAAAATGACATGACAAACGCAACCAGCTAAAAATGAGATTGGCAAGAAAAAAGTGCCAATACAAAGGTAAAAATAAAACATTCCTTACTAATCTCTGTTAAGTTATACTTCAACCACCACTAAATTTAAATTTTCATATATAAGAAGCAGAATAGTGGCACGGTGGTTAGCACTGTTGCCCCACAGCAAAGAAGCTCTGGGGTCTTTCTGCGTGGTTTGCATGGTCTCCCCGTGTTTGCGTGTGTTCACTCGGGGTACTCCGAATTCCTCCCACAGTCCAAAGACATGCAATTAGTGGGGATAGGTTAACTGGAAACTTTTAATTGCCAGTAGGTGCAAATGGTTGTCTGTGGCTATGTGTTAGCCCTGCCACAAACTTGCCACCTGTCCAGGGTGTACCCTGCCTGTCCCCCAGACAAACTTAAATTTAGTATTTAATAAAAAGAAAATGTTTTTTTTTATAATTATTTAGTTGAATTTTATTTGAATAGCACCAAATCACAACATTAGACACCCCAAGGCACTTGATATTGTAAGGTAAAAATCCCACAATATTACGAGATATATTTTTTCTTAAGTATTTTTATTCATCTTTTCATGCCTAAAGATGAATAAAAATACTTACGAAAAAAATCCTGATTGAGGTTGTCATAATTCATGCATGAAGGGGTTAATGTGTCTTGTCTCTTAACTCCTCCAGCACTGCATCAGGAAGGTCTGTTCAGGGTAAATGGAAATGTCCGTGCTGTGGAGACCCTGAAGCAGCATTTGGAGGGTGGTGAGGATGTGAACCTACTCTCTGAATCTGATTCCTGTACTGTTGCCAGCTTGCTCAAACAGTACCTCAGAGATCTCCCCGGGGGTCTGGTAGTCGTGGCAGTCCAGCAGGCACTAATACAGCACTATCAAGGTAAAATACCAACATGTGGTCCTATCTTTTGTGTAAATTTGTTTAATGGCTGTGTATAAAAATTATCCTGCAACATGTAGCAGATCAATGTTTTTGTTTTTTTGACTGTCGCCATGTGAACATGTCGATATAATTAGACACACCTCTCCAGTGTAATGTAGATCTGGGTCATGACTCTGACTGAATGATCAGCAAGACTATCTTTAGCCGATGAATTTTATGATTAGCTGCGCAGTCGTCTACAGCAGGCAGAGCATTTATAGACTTGTGTGTTTGCTTGTGAGAGAGGGTGTAATATGAAGGGTGATGGACCTGATTTTTCTGGTAATAAACCTTTGCGGTCATAAAAGTTAAAGTGAGTCATTTAGCAGGAAAAGCATCTGCGATCGCTCCCAGCTTCAGTGCTGGGTTTAATCTGTTTGATGGGAGTGGTGTATACTGTATCTGCTGCATTCCTGTTGCTTTCATAGACCTCATGAATGTCGGCCTGCATAGTGAAGCTGCTCCTGAAATTACCTGCTGAATAAAATTATTTTGCTTTCCTTTGTTAAACTGTTTTGTTTCTAGCAGGCGTGTTTCATTAATTTATCCAGACAAAATCCCAAACAGCTGGTTATTAAATCTTTCTGAATGCCATGATTTTCTCAATTTCATATTTTAACATGACAAAAATTGAACCACTTTTAGAAATCTTAGGAGTATTAAAAATAAGTTGTTATTGCTATCAGGTTCAAATCAAAGAACTTAAGACTTCTTAAGTAAGTTTTTGTTCAAATTAAAAGACAAATACATTATTTTGACTCTGTAAGCAAAACATTATAGGTCAAAATATATTAATGATGCATTGCAGCATTAAAGTTTGCCCTACGGTTGCTAGGAAAACAATATTAATTAACAGCTTACTATACTTATATTATTCTTATATGGACAGTTTAGGATTATCAGTGTTTAATGGCAGTAGTCAACCCTTTAGTTGTTTCTTTTTATTTCCATATAGTTAAGTTAAATAACTTAACTTAAGTTAAATAACTTAAGTTAAATAACTTAACTATACTTAAGTACCAGTGAGCTACATTTAATTGGATATTTGTCTATAATACTTTTTTTGTCTCTATTATATTTTCCCAGAGCTGCTAAAAATATAATATTTTATATTTAAATGCATATTTTTCCTCCTATTATTTTTTTTATATTTTTGCAGCCACTGAAAGTTTGTCTAATTCTGCTGAAGCAGCAATTCAGACCTCAAGGAAAAGTATATGATAACCTACTGTATATGGTTACATTTGTATGTGCATATGGATGCAATACAACATGTATACTCAATCAGCTCTTTCTGTAGAAAACCCAGAGCCTAATTTAGTTTAGCCAAGCTCTTAAACACTACATAAACAACAACCAATATATTTTCATTCTCATTTAAATTAGTATCTTTAATTTCTAGCATACCTTCATGCATGGTGTTGCTTTCTCTTGTGTTGTGGCCCTGTGTCCTGTTTGCCCTGTTTCCTCTGTTTATGTCCAGTGTAAATATCTGTAAAAACATAACCATTTCTGGCCCTAAAATACATCAATAATAAACATACAGGTACACACACACACACACACACACACACACACACACACACACACACACACACACACGCACACACAGACTTTCAGAGTGGACTGATTTCATTCATCAGTACAGTGCAGAACCAAGTGTACTGTACTGAGAAATTATGCTAAAAGAGACAAAACTGGATGAAGGAGTTTGATTCGCTTCTATTGCTCTGTTTACTGTTTTCTATTATTTGACTTTATTTACTGACATTATTTTACAAATACATCCATAAAAGCATGTTCAACAAGTTTACATGTTTTCTCCTACCAAAACAGCACAAGTGACAGTTTAGTAACATCATTTGTGCCACTGTTGACTAAAAATGATAAGTTATAAGATATTAATCGGTGTTGTTTTGTCTTCCTTCTATTGTTTTGTCATTCGTCCTTCCTTCCTGCTTCCTTCCTTCCATCCTTCCTTCCTTCCTTCCTTCCTTCCTTCCTATCTTTCTGTTGCTTGTTTATTTATTTTTTCATTCTACTGTCATTACTTTCTTTCTCCCTTTGTTCCTTCTCTTGTTCCTTTCTTGCCTTCTTTTTTGCTTCTGTCCTTCCCTCCTGTTTCCTGCCTTCTATCAGTCTTTCCTTACTTCCTTTGTTTCTTCTGACATTCATCCCTCATTTCTTTTTTCTACTTTCCTTCCATCCTTCATTCATTCCCTCCCTCCTTACCTTCCCTCCTTTCTTTTTTCTTTCTTTCTTTCTTTCTTTGTGGAGCTGAAGCATAATCAGAACAATATGCTTTGCATGCCCAGTTCATTGCTGTTTGGAAATTACATTACTTTGTAAGACTGGGCTGTTTTTGATTACAAGTCACGGCAGTAAGTCGCTAAGAAGATAAGTTAGGGAAACAGGTAAAGCAAGTTGATGTAAGACAAGGTGGAGATGAGGAAGCAAAGAACAAATGAGATGGAACAGAAGAACCCAAAATCCAGAATAATAAAGAGAAGGGAAGTTCACTTGGTATTTTATTCTACTCTTTAGAATAACAATACTGGCAGAACTACTTAACAAGCCAAGTGCCGCAGGGAAATATAGAGGCCAGGACTGTTTCTTTGCGACAAAGTTCAGACTCATTATTTCCCTTTTCTGCAGTCATTCCATTTTAAAGAGGCCTTCTGTGTGCTAATGATAGTCTTATAAAGAGGCCCAGAGGGAAGCTAGTCAGAGATATGGATTTATGGATTTATGCCTGCTTTGGACACAGGCTTTGATCAGAGCACATTGATCTGCAGAGATTTACACCACGGCAACTCAATAAAACTCCTTTGCTCTTTCACAGAAGTGTCGGCCACTTTAGAGCCATTTGTCAAAGACAACTGCAAATCCGGAATCAGTAAAAAGACTCTCAGGAGAAGCCTGCTCTCTTATGGAATGTGACACAAAATTGTTGTGTTCTGTGAAACATCATGCCTCTGAGAAAATTTAAAAAAGTAAGCGCTTCATAGATTAATATTCTCCAAGAACCGGGATAACATGTCATCAAAATAGCACCTGGTAATTCAATTCCCTTCAGTTTGTCGTGGAACTTACTGCGTGTTACCACCCCCTCCAGCCTGATGATGTTAGGGTGGTCAAACTGTCCCATGATTGATGCCTCAGAAAGGAAGTCCCGCCTCTGTTTGTCTGTATATCCACCTTTAAGAGTTTTGATGGCCACGCAGATCTCCTTTTTGCTGGGCAACTTCAGACGACCGCTGCAGACTTCTCCAAATTCCCCTAAAGATAAAGTAAAGGCAAATTTTATGTATGACGTCTATGACATTGCCATGAAAAGCATTTTGGAGTGAAGATGGCAGCCACAAATGCATGGAAACTTAGTGGCTAACTGAACTAGCTACCTTGCACCAGAGTACACATTCAGCACTTATAGTAAAAACACAAAGATCCTTAAACCTATGGCTAGGTCAGTTTCACCACTGAGAGCAGCAGCTAGCATAGGACGAGGCAGAAAATCCTGACTGCTGTGATGTGCAACAGAGGTTCAGATGTTGTTTAAGGTGTTACAATATATGATTTTTACAGCTGCCTGTCAGTGATTCATTCAGACAAAACTGCAGATCAAAAAGGATCTTAAAATTTCCATCTGTAATAACTTAACTCAAATTAATCAGGAAATGCTTTTGTTGATGTTGGACAAAAAACAGCATTTCCTGATTAATGCATAGCTTGAACCCATAGCCAAAATAACAAAGTGAATAGACAGCAATACAACCTTTGAGCTTCATTTATATGTCGAATTAAAACACAAAATGACTTAACATCCACTCAGGGAGAGCTCAATTAGCATTCTTCGCTGGTGAGATGATGCATGAATTTCAGTTACTACTTGTAAGTATGTGCATGCAATGGGTAGCTATCCAGAAGGTACTGTAAGTTTTGTAGGTATGCTGGCCACTTCAAAGGTAGTCCTGGAGACAGAGTTTTTGACTGGACTGCAGAAGATGAGGGGCATGTGTATATGTGTGTATATATACGTGTGTGTGTGTCTTGCATGTGAGTGTGTGTTTGAACATAATGTACATGCATGCTGAGTGTGCTCAAGAATGGTGATGTCAGAAGTAAGATATGCAGATCTCGCTTTTCATCCAGTACAATCATATCCCATAGCTGCTCTGGATCGGGGAGCATGGGTCAAATCCTGGACTTGAAGCAATGAGGTCTGGAAGGACTTAAGTCTGAATAATTATAACCTGTCTAAATACCCAGACCATGCCTGTTCTTTCCTTCTCTTCTTTGCACTTCTAGTCCTGAACAGTGGACAGGCAAGTCAAGCCAAGGCACCTTTTAATGTGGTCACTCAGAGAAAGAAGATCTTCGTCTAATAAGGCTTGATTAGGGACACTCGTTCCTTTCCTGTTATGAGTACAGCTAGGTATCTCACTTTGATGTTAAAGTCTAACCCATGTAAGCAGAGTGGAGCATGTGTTTCATGTCTTTTAACACACAATCACCGATTGGCAAGAGGATCAAAGTCCCTTTAACGTGTTTAATGAAGACAGATGGAGTTGAGGCAGGAATGGAGAAAGAGGAGGTATGTTGTATATTGTTCAGTGTGCTTATGTGGCTTTATAAAAATCACACAGATGGGTGGCAGGGTGCATTGAAGCTGACGGACAAAAATGTTTACATCATGGCTGGAGCTTTAATGTTCACCTCTAGTGTTCGGTTCACATTTTATGAAGTTAGAATAGATTAGCAAGAGCAGGCCAAAGTCCCTCTTCTTCTCCTCTCATCTCACATTTGGATCTGCAAATTTATGGTTTTCTCATATAAGGTTTCTGGTTTTTATCGGAAAATCTTTCAGGGATTTTCTGTCCATCTTTCTAAAATTAAACTCCTCTGAACTACTAAGTTGCTTTTCAAAAGTAATCACCCTGTCAACTTGTCATTTTATTTATATTGTCCAGAACACGTCCTCATAGTTGCACTCTAACGTCTTTGTGTTACTATGGAAGGACACTAAAATAAGTATACTTTGACTCAGCTATACACTGTACACATTAAAAATGTATAGTACAGTATAGACTTCTCTCCTGTAAATCAACAATGGGTTAAGGTATTACTCGGCTAATACTGGTTTAGAATAATGACAGTTTGGAGATACTCTTCATCTATTTGTATTTTCGGTAGATCATGTTTCACTGTTGTTTCACTTTTTATGCCTCGCACATCAAATGACATTTATTTAATTATGTTAAATGAAGCATGGACATCAGTTTGTGTGAACTCTTGCAAATAGTCATGCAGATTTGAAGAAGTTAACGCTTGTGTAAAATCAAAATGACAGCCACAATGAAGTGTGTACAAACGCGTACCACATTTTTATTATATTAAAAGAGAACAGCAGACTTTGTTTGGCATATCTGATTTTAATACATAAACTGTTGTTTCCTATGTATCATTGTAGCCCTGTGAAAATCATTGTGCTGCTATGTATGAAAAATATATTGTGGTTAGCACTGCAGAGTGTGAGTCCAGTGTATACTCAGGTAATAGACTCTCAGGCTGTCCTGACAGTTTTACAGTGTGAAGGGCTGGTGGGACTCTGGAGACCAGTCTGCTGTTATGTGCTGTGTGCTTTAGTCTCCATCTATTCTGACTGCACTCGACATGAATCATAATGCATTACCCTCCCGTCTGCACTCCTGCTCAAGTTATCAGGGAGTACATGAATGGAGAGGAAAAGAGGAGACAAGGCTTCAATTACTATTGCAATTACTGTACATTGGGAGTTAAGAACTCGAGCATAAGCTATGGAAAATGGAAAGAAAAAATAAAGGAAGGAAAGAAAGGGTTAAAGGAGACATGAACCAACTGAAGGTTTTCTCATTTCACCACCTTTCCCTCCATCCTAGGTGAGGGCTGGAAAGAAGAGACGTCAAGCTGGGGCATAGAATGCTTTCTCATTCCCGGCTGTGCAGCATGACGCATAGATAACTAGCTCGCTGCTATGAAAATATAGATATATAGGAGCTCTGTATACACTTCGTTTTTCCTTAGAGTGGTTGTGCACTTGGTTTGTCTTTGTCATTTAAATAGAGCATGAAAGAGTGCAAAAGTAAAAGGAAGTAACTGTGATATGAAAGTGGGAAAAAGGTCTGTCTTCTTTGATTTACCTTTTTTTTCATATCCCACCAAGCTCATTTTGATAATTGCTTTGAAAATATTAGAAATTAAATGAATCTTTTGCAATGTTGCCAGACCTATATGGAATCTATATAAGCAGCAACATACAATCATACATTTTCCTTTGCCTATTCTCACCTGCTCCCACCACTTTATCTATGGCGATGCAGGAGGCATCCAGTTCCTTGGCAAACTCGTGCACAGCCTGGCTCGGGTCCTCATATGTGTGGGGGTCCACATAGGTTCTGATCCCTGGCAGACGCACTGCAGCAGCATAAGAAAGTTGCATTGGTTACTAACTAGTTAAAACAAAAATAGCACAGCTTACAGTAAAATTGCACATTCAGAGGAGTTTAGGAAACACACAGGGTGGCAAAAAGATCTAACTAACCCTGCACAATGAAACCAAAACCATGAAGATGATATAGTCCTGAGTATGTCAATGATTGGATTTTAGGGAAGAATTTCCCTCAAGGAGCAGGCAAGGATGAGATTTTCTCACTTAATATATTATGCATTAAAGCAACAGCCACTTATCAAATGGATATGAAGACACTTTTAGCTGTTTTAATGGAAAGAGTCTTTTTTTTTAAATATTCCCTCTTTTCTCTTTCCCTGGAGAGTCTCTCTTACTGAGATTTGATGGAGGAACAATAACACAAAGAGGAATTATACCTTTCATAACACATCAAGTTTAAGAAAGACAATGTTTCAGAGGATATGCTTTATTTTATGATAAACTCGAAAACAAAGGGTAGATATGTAACACAGCTGCATTTTAGTAGTCCACGTGTGCTAAAAATTTATGCTCTGCGTTTGACCCAACCAAACTACTCATGAAGCAGTGGGCAGATGCTCTTCTGTACCTGGGGAATTCTAGAGGCCTAGGTCAAATTGAAAGGTAGGGCTATTTCAAATAAATAACACCTCGTAAACACAGAAAGAGTGCAGAAACAAGGAAAACAATGGATGAGGAAGTAGCATGAAAATAAAATAAAATTAGTATAAATTTAGTACTGACACTGATAGTAGAAAAAATATCAAGAAACTTTTTTTCTTTGGAAAGTAGAAACTAAAAAGTAGCTTTAACCAGTTCATTTAGCTGGTTTGGAAATCAGTGTCATTTTGTTCTCCTTTTAAATGAAGCCTCAAGTACTCGTTTCTAAATGGACCAAGAAACTTCCTTCGTAACATGGTCTTGTTTTGATTATTGTCTTCTCTTATGAGAAAACAAAGATATGTCTAAACTTAAAGGGGAAATCCACTTCAAGCTTTGACATATCTACTCTAAAACAACCGCTATTGGTCAAAATGTTCTTAGAAGGACATGCATATTCAAATGACATCATCAAATTATCTGTTATGTAACTAGCTACATCTATCTGTATTCAGTGACTAGTAAAGTATGGCAAGGAGAGACAGAGCCAGACTCAGATAAACAAAGTCCAGTACTTACAGTGTCCGTTGCCAAAATGCAGTCTTTTTTCATCAGGATGTTTGGATTTGCTCCGGCAACAAAACCTGCCAATGCAAACAGAGAAAGACCAGAAGTAGTGCCACATCTCCAATAAAAATTTGCCCACAAGCCCAACCCAAACGCTACCAAGATCCATGTGTGCATACTTATGTCTGTGTGTATATACTTCTGGCTCTTACAACCCCAAAGAGTATCAGTAAGTCTTATAATGTGATGTGGATTTATACTCTTTCCGAAACCCGCTGACCACCAACTTCAGCCGCACACACATTGGCATTCAAACAGCAGTGTTGTGCATGAACGCGCTGAAAAGATTCCATTTATTGAAGATGCTCATGTTTTTTGATTGCGTGGCAACAAAGCCAAGAGCAACTTCAGCTAAAGTGTGTATAGATCTGGACTTTAAAGGACCGTACAGGTTATCAGAATGTGCATTTCTAGAGAAACGCTGAGACGAAGCTGTTCTAAAAAGAACTCCTTTGAACAAATTTAGAACAGGTTTCTTAAATATTTAATGAATAATGATAGCATCACGGTGACGAGGAGTCATCAACAAGGTTAAAACACCTTGTAAACCACAGCAGTAAAAGTTCCTGTGGCTGTTGACTGGTGTTTTTTTAGTTTGCCCTCCTTTATGGCACATCATTTAAATGATACATTTAAATGTTTCTTCTAAGCTTTTGAAAGTAAAATGAAATTTGCGGACAATTTTTCAAATAAAAAAAGAAATTGGTTTTAGTCTGAACTTGTAAATATGTCATTTTGAAAAGTGCACACAGAATCAACTGATCACATACTGCTGAAAGGAGAGAGTAAACAGACAGTGTAAACAGAGGAGACAATGCTCAAGGCGAGAATCCAGGCGAGTGATTGGTGGACAGACCTGCTAATCAGGACGTAGAGAAGCACAGTGAGCAGGATGATGGCTACGGCAGAAGAAATGGCAATCAAAACGACCTGGCTGCTTTCACTTGAGATAGAGAAGGCTGCTGAAAGACAGAAAGAAACAACTAATAAGCAGCGTTAACTTTGTTGTGGTAACGTTACAGCACATCACAACACAAACTTCAATTACCTGCTGGTCCTATTCCAACGTACCGCATGCACATCAAGAATGAATATACCTTTGATTCAATAAGATATTCTATTTAGTTCCCACAAGAGCAGATAAAGGTGATTCAGCTCACTCTAGAGACACTTACACATATTTGGCAGCAAAATCGATATAAACAGTAATGTGCTTACACAGCTTTTATATCAAGGAACAGTAACAGCTAAATGAAACAACTTAGGCGTGTAACAGAAACAAAGTAAAGCAAGAATCTTGGGCAGTATTTCAAAATTTTCTCAAAAGCACGTGCATGTTTGGTGCAATAAAAAATGTGATGGTTGAATTCACTGCTGAAATTCTGCCAAACTTACTACATGAATATCAAAATTTCACCAACAGGAAGAAAAGAAAGAAAATTGTTCTTGTCAGCGAACATGTTTGAAACAGCTGCTACACAACTGGACATAAGTTGTAAAATAAATAACATGCACACATCCTGACAGAGAGGTTTCATAACCTCACAATTCAAAATACAAAAATTACACTGTATGTAAAAGACTAATAGACTATCATATAATTGAATTAAATTTTAATCTCTGCTGAGCTTACAGTCAGGGCTGGTCTCGAACTGGAAAGTGGGGCTGCTGGCTCCATATCCAGCTGCGGTACGGGCTCTGATTTGAAGCAAGTAGGCAGTGTTGGGCTTCAGACCATTCAGGGTCACATTACAACCTCGAGCACGGAGGATTGTGTAGCTGGTCTCCTGCTCCTCCTGTAGAAAAGAGAGAACAAAAAAGCAGGATAACAATAAATACTAATATATATAGATATATATATATATAGTTTCCATTGTAGAAACTTGTATGTCTGTTTTTGTACTGATGCAAATACGTAAACATACCAGACAGTTTGATAGCATTCTTGCAAATCTGATAAATTATGCCCTTTATGTTTTATGACTTCTCTCCTACTGATCTCCACTGATAAAACAACAAGAGGATTTACACACCAGGTCTGCATTCAGCACATTGTTTCCAGATGTGGAAGGAACAGAAAAAAGAAAGAAAAAAAAAACAACAGAAAGAAAAGAGACGGCAGAGAAAAAGTGGCAAGGTAGAATATAGCACTATATGAACTTAATTAACACTGAATACATCTTACAGAGGTACAAATAGGATAAGAATACGCACACGCGCGTATTCGTATTTTATAGCCTTCAACTGTCCTTGGTAAAATTTGCTAGACTTCTCCATGCCCACAGAGGACTGCAGGCACATTATTACTGACCCAGTTCTGGTATAAAACAAACTTTGGATTGAGAGGAAAACCGCACAAGGCCACTTGTTAATATTAATGACAACCTATTAGAGATGACTTCAGCAAAATGAGCTACATGTTTTGCAATGTACTCAATGTAATAAAATTCCTGACACTGTCATATTCTCTTTTTTTCAAAGACCCTGGCATGTACAAATCCAGTCCCCAAAAGAAACTTAATGCTTATTAATGGACTCGATCAGAGTTTTATGATGCACAAAGCTTTTTAAACGGGCACGAGTGTGAGGCGGTAACTGATACACCAGACCTGCACTGGAACAACCCTTCACCACAGCTATAAATCTCTTACAGCTTGTCATTGTTCAAGACAGCATGTCATCCCCTGAAAATCATACACAGGTGTGGCACAAGTATCTGTGTGTGTGTGTCTATATATATATATATATAGAATGTGTGTGCGCGTGTGTGTGATTGTGGACTTTCTGTTCTGTGCATGTGCCTCCATATACTTTTTTTGTGCGTTGAACACCAGAACGCTGTAAGGATTTAATATGGTCTCAGTGCTGTGTTGTGCTTTGATAACATAAACAAAGCTGCAGCAAATTA
>VOQK01042119.1:17718-33391 GCA_015052645.1 Benitochromis conjunctus | reverse complement strand
GCATATCTTGTGCACTCTGCTGTGGCTAAGTGGAAAGAAAACAGTCAGTGCTTGCCAGAGAGAGGTGTCACTTGTTCTCAGTATTAGCAGTAGAGTAGATAAGAAAACAGATGGGACAAGGGAAGTCAGAGGGCTATGCTACGGCTGACAGGTTTGTTTATTTGGCCTGTCTCTGATATCCTGCTTTCCCCCTCCACACCCTGAACTGACTCTGCCTACAGTCTGACCTGGAAGTGACCACGCAGAGATGGATCAAGGCCACTTTTCACCAAGAAAGTCAACACTAACTGCCCCACTCACCACTCAAGCCAACTCAAAACACATGGGGCAAGTGTGGGCCTATTACCCCTTCTCTGACAAGAATAACAATTGACTAATTTGTAGTTGCATAGCTGAGCCTAGTGTAAAACTGCGGGGAGGGATTTTAGCCAAAATAAATATGGCTGACTCTAACAGCAAATACACATATCAAGTTAAATGATGGAAACTGGTTGAAAAAAGTCTCTTGACATTTTGCAATGTACTGTTGCTATTACATGGATATATGTTACTTAAGAAACTTCTACAAGGAATAACTGGCTAAATTCCAATATCCAGTGTCTGTGTGAGGTCTGAGGTCCTTGTTCCTGAGGTAGGCCAGAAGTGATAACCCTGCCTGGGCACCGAGATAAGACCATTTACCAAGATCCCACTAACACCAAGCCTAAGAGGCTCTGTAGGCAAAAGGAAGATAAACTGGATCCAAATTCCCGAAGACTTCTAGAGTTGACATGACTCATTTCCATTAATGACAGACGGCACTAAACAGATGGCTGAAGTCAGAAAACAATTATAAAATTTCTATAGAAACTCTTGAGCCTTATCTTAATACACAATATTTTCCACTAAAGGTTTATTATTGGTACAGTCTCATCTTAGTTACAGTCAGATCCATTGCAGACTCATTCAGTGAAATCCCCCTCCTTACATTTATTCTTCAGTCATCTTTAGTCCTGGTTGTGTATTTAAGGAAATAATCGTTAGTCGTCACAGAGAAGTGCAGGAATGACGAGCACTCAGCAACTGGAATTTTACTGTGATGCAACCTCAAAAAAAATCCCCAAATTGAGTAATCTCAGTGTGTTACCACGAAGGATTAAAACAAAGACTGTTTTTTGTATTATAAGCCTTTTTCAAAGTGAACTTTACATATAGTAAACATCAAGTGCTGCATAAACACAGGCAAATAATTTGCAAGTCAAACTTCAGCTCTGCTGAAAAGCTGATCCAGCTTTTCTAGAATAAAAATAAAAGGTCAAATGAAGTGTTTAAGATATGTTTAACATACTATGCCATGCTTAATGTATTCCAAAGAAGGATAACAACTGAGAAAGCTCTTCTTTTCATCTGGCTTAACCTTGTAAATCCATGTTTGAATGATGCCAAGATAACCGAATGGCACAGACAGGGTTTAACTAGCACCTTCAATGGGAATGGGATGTAATCCCTCCAGTTCTAAACAGACGAGGGAAAATCAAAAACAATGTAGAGCTAAAAACAACCAAAACATCTGCAGGGCAGCCACACGGAGGCAGAGGGGACAGCAAGCACATGATTTAGCCAAACAGATGGTTTTGCTCCACCATCACTTTTACTCACATAGCCTACTCTCTCTCTCTCTCTCTCTCTCTCTCTCTCTCACACACACACACACACACACACACACTAGGGCAGGGCAGGAGTGAGAAGGGGAGCCTGGGAGTGTTGTGCTGCAGTCCAACCCAACATTCAGCAAGAGGTGGGAATGCACTGCACAAAACAGCAGTAGGTTTACATTTATCAGTGTAGTTGTACAGTTTACAAAATGACACTCACCATGTTGTGCAATAGAAGGTGAACAAAGACCAAATTATATGTGCACTTACATATGTGAAATAAACATATAACTGCAGAAACATGGAGTACTACTTGACTTTACTCTGTACATGTGTTCTAAGGTCATCATACCCACTGTGACAGTAAGAAAATTGCGTTAACAGTCTCCACTTACTAACAAATAAATAGCACATGCATGCAGCAGGCGATATGTGTGTAAAATATGGGGAAAATCTGAATTTTGATTTCTCTCTCACTCCTTGGTATATGCTCACTGTGAATCAGACCTGCTCAGGCAGCCAGAAATGACTCCTGTTTAGACTGGTCCGGCGCCAGCCATCCCCGCACTTCGCCTCAACAGCGACAGGTGAGAGCCTTCGGCTGACTATCATCACACTCACCACTGACAACACCATTACACATCACAGTCAATCCATCATTCTTGTCATACAACAAACTTGTACTTCCACTGGTGTTAAGAAATTAAGCAGGGATAGTCTCCAGGAATAGTTTCTCCCACTCTAAAGGGGTTTTCTTTGGAAAACAGTGGATGCAGCAAAGAGTAAATTGGAAAATTTGAGAAAAAAACCCCCAAATACACAATAAAGGACAAACATGTAGGAATTCTTGTGGTTAATTTTAAAAATTTTATTTTATTGTGAAATATGTGTGATTGCAGTCTTGAGATGAAAACACAAGAAATACATTTATTGAGTTTAAGAAAGATAATTAGCATATAAACCTGTGTAAAACCACGCAAGAAAGGCACTCTCGGCTTACGGTCATACCAAATCTAAGAAAGGAAGCGAAGATTGTAAAAATGTATGACAACATTATAAGATAATGTGTCAGTATATTGTACTATGCAAGGCTGTTTGAAAGTCAGATCACACGTTGGTCATGAGAACAAAATGAAAGGTGAGGTAGGGTATATCAAAAAGATGAGCAGCTGCAGCCAGTTCAAACACAAGCTTTAAACGTGGCAGGCTTAAAAATAGCATCTGTATTGATAGATGAAGTTCATTAGAGAGCTGTGCGCATAGCTTGGAGAATTGTTTTGGGTATGTTATTAATAGTCATGTGATTTCACGTGCATAGATTTTCCAAATCTATGGTGGTGCAGGACAAAGACTACAAATGCATTTATTTCTGGCCCTGGTCAACTGTGTTCTATTTCAGTACAACAAACTATTTGAGGAGGAAGTGACCTATATTAAAAATATATCATGTAATCTCACTGTCATAAAATCAATGTCAATTTGACAACAGAAAACTAAACCCAAGAGTTGGATAATATAGGAATTACTGAGCAGCATTCTGTGTTGTAGCTGCATAGTTTCAATGGCTCAACCTGCATTTTCTTAGTAAGGGTTTTATGTTATTTTCTTAAAACCAGACAACTGAAAAAAAAAAAGTCTAGAGTTATATAATCCACCTTGTCAATACAGCCTGAAGATGTAAACCAAAGTTTTAGTCCTTAGTCACCCACTGTGACCTTTATAAAGGTGAATATTATACTATTCCTCATGACAGGTTTACAGTCTTCTAGGTGAAAATGAGGACCAAGTGTGAAGTAATATATTGTAGCTAGTCTGGACTCAGTTAAACGGCTGGTGGTTATAAATATTAGCAATCAGCTGCGGCAAAGAGGGGGAAATATGCAACTTCAAAGCTGAACTAATAATCAATTAATCAAACTGTCCCTGCATTCACCCCTTTGTGGGACTGATGCAGACAATCCTCGTCATAAAAAGAGATCAGTGAGGAATTTGGTTTTAAAGGCTGCTTATCAAGCAAGTCAGCAGACATCTGTTTCCAAGGCTTTGTCAGTGCATGCATCCATCGTGTTACATTTTCATAATGTGTAGACACCCAGTCATGTGCGAGAAACTATGTACGTTTTATTTTGCAATGTGAAAATTAATATTTTCACTTGGTAACATGGGTGGGGATTTAAATCAGTCCACATGTGAAATGTGACATAGCTATCATAGTGATTCCAGATGACAAACACAGACATTTATTACCATAGATGATGAAAAAAAAATCCCAAATACCTAAAAAATTAATTTTACTAATAATAAATTGTTGTAGACATAAGTGCAGATTGAAGAATTTCTGCTTTTAGCTTAAAACTGGTCGTTAGTGATAAAAATAAAGGACAAAAACAGTAATGTCACAAAGGCACAGCAGTGTTTCAGGTACTACAGAAAAAGTGCAAATAGTCACAGAGTCACCTTTTCTAACACTTGAGTTAACCTGTCTTGCCAAATCCCTGCTGTAAATACTCCCTAAGTGTGCAATGTACATGCACAGACTCACATAAAGTTATGTGTCTATGATTTCAGACCACCACTACATTGACTCACAATCATTGTTCTAACCATAACTATAACTAATATCTGTCAAATGCTAACTCTTACTGTACTGTATGCAAAAACATATAGAAACATTATATCTTAGAACTAAACATGTACACATACTGTACACTGTGTAAAAGCATGGCACATGCACAAACATGAACAACACACACAATGAGCACAAACATGAAAACAGACTCTCGCTCTCTCACCCACACACACACACACCCCCACACACACACACACACACACACACACACACTGAATTGTCCGCTGTGACCCACCTCCCTCGCTCCTTCCGCTCCCCATTTACAGCCTCTAAAAGCCTTTTCCATTTAACAGTGGGCCTGGGGCTGTGAGTGACAGGGAACAGAATGGACCTTATGTTGTCACTTTCGCAGCGCTGTGGCCTGCAGGGAGGCCTGGCACAGCGGTCTGCTCCTGGTGGCAAAGTGGGTGGTGGGTGAGAAAGACTGTGGGGGAGAGGAGGAGGGCAATCCCACTCAGACCTGCAAGGGCACAAACAAAAACTTTGCTAGTTTCAAATTTATGTAGAAAGTGTAGCCTGAACGGAGGCATGGTATGGCTTTCTGTCATTTTTTATATATGAAAGGAATGAAGGTGCATTTGATTGACATTTGACCAGAATTAAGTGATTGTAATGGGAAACCACTGGTAACACCTGCAGAGAATTATTGTCCAAACAATATTTGATTGATTCCTGAGTTCAGAGCAACCCCAGTCAGGAAACACGCTGTAGGGTGAAAGCTTTTATTTTTTCCCTGCTGTTGGAGAGTTTGACCAGGATATAATCTCACTTTTGAGCTCAAATTGTTATATGAGTTAGAATTGGAACACAGTTTTATTCAGGGGAACATAATATGCTAAAATGTCTCTTAGCCCGAAAACGTTTCGATAATTTTCTACGTTTCCTTCAAACCAGACACTCCATGAAGTATACCTTTCATTCTTTTTGAATCTCAGTTTTTGATCTTTTGCCATTATTTAACACTCACCGCATATCCAGATAAGAGACGTAGAAAACATATGCACAACTCTACAATACTACAGTGCTGTTAAGCTTCATGATGCCTGGCTTCCTGAAATTCCCAAACTGAATTTTATTGTGAAAACAAAAAGGGTTTCTTGAAAAGTACATCCCTGCACAGAAACTGTCAGGATCAATGATAAAAACCTGGATGAAACATCTCGAAAAGATGCTGGTCAATTGTTTGGCACCCATGTGTGACTGCCTTGATCTATTAAAATGATATAAATCAGTTATTCTGGGTTTGGTTACAATTTTCTTTTACTATGGGTCCAAGATTGGCTCAACAGTCAGGTATGCAGCAAGAAATGGAACATGTGACATTGACATATGACTAGGTGCTGACAGTGAGTGGCAGGTAGACTACCTGTTTCACAGTTCACTTGGAGATTCATTAAGCATTTTGGACAGGATTCTTTGGAAAGGTTCTCTTTGGTGAAATCTGATCTCCGGCCTGAGGGATACTGTAATGTTTTTACATGAATCGTCCCAAACTATGGGCGAAGGCTCTGTTACAGGCCAGAAGAGCAGGGGAATAGTGAAGCCAAGAGGAAAGGGAAGGAGGTGGATAGGTTTGTGTAGGGTAAGCCCTACATCCCTGTCTCTTTATCTCTCTTCCTCTCTCATGACAAATGGCTCATCCTGCAATTTACTTTCTATTCAAACAGGTTCTCAACTTTTTTTTTTTTTTTATGTCTCCCCTTCGTCCCCATGTTGTGACAGGCATCTAAATTGATTAAGCTGTGCCCCAGGATCTGACACTACAGCGTGTTGCCTTCTATTTGTTGATTACTATTGATTTTCTTTGATACTTCATTTAAAAATCAATGGTTAGGGCAGAAGAAAAATAGGCACAGTTTACACATACTTTAACATACTATTGTGCAGCAGAGAAGGCCACAGTTTTGGCAGTCGCTGTGATGGCAGCAGCCAATTACGAGGAAAGCTCTTAACAGGTGAAAGAGAGAGGGCCCCAGATCGATTCTAAGCTTTCTTCTCCAATCACAGAAAGTGGTCATAAATTAAAGCGCATCTGTTTTGTTCTGAAGACAGCCATGAAGCATGGTGGCAACTTTTTATTTATTTATTTTGGATTTCTTGATATCCTTGGGTCTTTACACAACCGCCACTGAAATAGTGGCTCTATCCTCCATCATCACATGACAGACAGAAAGGACAAGTGTCAAATAACAGGCAAACAGTGTGCCTACAGCTTGATATATCAGTGAAATTTGACCTGTCCCACCACATTTGAATTTACAATGGCAGCATAAAGTAATTTACAGTAAGTTATGCTATTCCACTCTTGACATCAGCCACTCTAGCTGTATTACTTCAGAGTCAGTAAGTATGAGGTTTCTGTGTTTTCCATAAAGCGCTGGTCTGTAACTCTTCACTAATACTCATGGATATATTCAACAGTTATTGTTTTTATTAGCAATAACAGAAAAAGTAGTGGATGACATAGCACGAGACGTTTCATTTTGAGCGCAGTAAAGATGAAAACGGCTGACATCCAACATCCTCAGTTGCTGGAGGCAGTTAAAGCTCACTTAACTTCTAACTTCTTCAGTAACACACAAGCACATGCATATATGCACAAACACATACAGACGTACCCTTAATGGCTTTTAACTAGAGCTGCTAAGTTGACCCAAGCTAAACAATTAATGTTAATTATTAAGCTTCCCTACTGAAATACAATAGCGGCGATTCTGATCTCATGTGAATTTTAACAGAAAAATCTAAGCTCTAGGTGTCTTTTGCATCTAGTACGGGCCAAAGCATACTTGCAAGTTAATTTTTTAGTTTATTTTAGAAACCATTAAAGTGATAATCTAAGTAAAATTTGTGCACTTCTGTTGATTATGTATGTTGCTGGAGATTATGCTCTTGAGGTCAGTGAGAGAAAACATCATTGTTTTGGAGAAATCTGCATAGAGCCCAGGGGAACCAGAAGTTTTCAGATTAATGCACAGTCAATGATCCACTGCTACTATACAAATATTACAAATGTGTTGGAGATGCTTTTAATTGAATTAAGCTATATTTGCAGTTTCTTATTGTATCTTCAGTTGTTCAACAGTTCGACTGACTAATAAAGAGGCTCACAGCTTATCACTGCTGGTGCTATTTTTTTCACATGTGTAACTCCCACTTTATCTCTCTCTTTGTTGCTCCCTGCCCATGGCATTCGATGTCTGTCATTTCTCCTCGAATCCCTTTCTCTCACCTATTCTTCTCTCTCTACCCTTGTGTCACCCTTTCCCCAAACTCAAGCAAGCAGAACGGAGCACGCAGGTCTTCTCCAGCGGACCAGAACACTCTGTTCTCAGAGTTCTCACCTTTCACCCTGGATGAACGTGAGGCGACACTCAGGCCCCCAAGCCCCGCGGAGACTAGAACACAACACCTACCTGACTAGCTGGGCTGTATGGAGAATCGGCAGTACGGTGAAAGACACAGGCGTGTAGGGAGAAATGAAGTAGAGCTAACAAGTGACCGACATTATAGAAGAGTGTCACAAAGACAGTTAATGGCATATTAGAACTGCGAATCTGCGAATGCCTGTTTGCCATATAAAGTGATTGATTGTGTGTGAGCGTTGGGCTCAATAGGATGCTGGTTTCACATTGAACCAACATAAGATTTTAGCTTATTACACTCACTTCTAACGCTCAAGCAAACTGTGCTAAAGTTTCATACAACACACACGATACATGTTTATCACACTGCCATAATACTTCTAAAAAATCTGTGCGCATCACGGCCTGTTGGCCTGTATACTAGTGTGACTGTGCAACTGTGTGCCAGCAGTAGCGACCTTGTCCCTGCCCCCTCCAGCAGGAGTGCCAGATGCTCAGTAATCTGTGTGAAAGGCGATCCACCACTTAATGGGATTGTTTCTGTTGCACCTTAAAGAAGAGGCGAACAGCAGACCAGAGCTGAGCAGTCATCCTCCATAACTGCTGTCCTGGGACCTCAGGTGGACACAGTGGGTGAAGATACACCACAAGAGTGTTGGGGAGAAAGGAGGGGGAGCTTCACACCTCTGAATCATAAAACAGAACTGAGCTCCTCTTCCCTGCAGAGTGCATTGTCTTAAAACAGATGGCTGACATATTGACAAGGCGGAGGGAGATGATATGGTCGCAAGTGTGAAAACCCTCCAACATATGGAGGCCTGATTACCTCAGTTAAATATGTTTTGAGGCTATGTCAAACAGGTGTCTTTTTATGCTCAAAAGAAAAAAAAGTTTGCCTGAACAAGGTAATCAATAGGTAAACTGATCATAATAGAAGGCAGCAACAATAACCTGATCTAATTAACACCTCAAGAACTGTTCATATCTTATTCATCATGGCTGGACTAGCAGTTCATTAATTTTATTTCTGCAAATTGATCAAGTGATTTGTTACCAATTACTTTGGTAATTTGTGCTATTAAAATAAAGTGCAGCAAACTGATTTGTCCATTGAGTCTCAACAATAAGTTTTGTAGAAGGCACAGTTTGTGTTTTTGAATATAGCTTTGAGCTCCAGTTGTTCGAAGGAAGGATTTTTTTCAAACATTTTTCAAATCCAGCTGCTGAAAATTATGAGCTCACTTTAGCAATATATGCCACTATTGAATAGCATCAGTGTTTTTCAACGTTCTTCCCTTTCTCATTGATCATTGTGATCGATCAACGATTTCCCTCTCTGAGCCTAATTCTGCTTCCTGTTAAAAGGGAATTCTTCTTCCCCATCATCGCCAAGAAGTTTTAGAGATGGTTTAATTGTTTTGGTTTCTTGCTCTTCATTTTTCACTATTTGAGTAGTTTTAGAAAATCTGAAATTATTATGTATATAGGGAAAAACCCACAATTAAATAAGACCCTTAATGGATTAAGTCTGCTTGTTGAAATGAGACTTACTCGTTGAACTCAATTAAAATGCCAAAAGACCGTCTTTTTGATGTTCAAACTGGGCACATCATAGCAAAAATCCAGGGCACCATAATCTGAAGACATCAGTGACTTTGACAAAACACCACTTTTTAAGACCCTGGAAAAAACAACAGGTTGGTGTGGTATTATTTACTTAGAAGTTCTGCTGTGATATTATGATAAAAATACAGCCCTATGTTAATTGTACAGTTTAGGTCCACATGTCAAATTTAGCACTTATAGATATTTTAGCAGTTAGGCCTGATGCACTTTGTTCACCATCAAGCCTAGTTCTGTGCCAAAGTACAATATCTGCATTATACAGTAATCTATTTATGACATCAGACGTGTTAAAAAGCTGTAAATTCTTTTTATCTCTTACTCACAAAACAGTATCAGTTCTCATCCTGTATTGTGAAATAAATATGGGACTAATCAGATCCTTTCCTAATGGTATTTTGTGATCAATAAAATGTGGCTAAAAGGCACAGTTTGAAACCGGTGGGGTCAGCAGGGGCCAAACAGCAACTGTTTGCCCCGGGGCTGCCTTATAGGTTATTCAGGTCTGGTCATTATATACAAAGTTTATAATTATTTTCCTTAATAGATGTTGGCATGAAAATGATTTTGATAAACACAATACAACTTTACTGAAATACATCTTTTAATCATTATTAATCATTATTGTCACCAAAGACACACGGCCTGGGACAGAGACATGAACAGTAAAGAGAAGACAGAGAAAGACCAGATGAAAGAAAAGAGCAGATACATAATAAATATAGAAAGAGGCAACAGCACATTTATCTGTATGTGAGTAACATGAGAACTGGTTTCCTTCCTTCCACCTCTGGCAGCAGTAAAACTGTCCGTGTCATAACGCCCAGCGTGTCAAAATGATATGTTTAACCATCTCCTACCTATTATGCAGGACAATAGTTGCTCAGGATGGATTTCCTCCCAGTGTGAAATGACAGATTCTTCTTCTTTCTTGCCGAATGCCCACTCGGCTCACCGCTTCTCTTCAAAAGACCGCGACTATGTGTCACCTGTGTAGAATGCAAAGACACGTTAGATAGAATTTCACAGCAGACCTCTATTCATGCTTATGATTGCTTTGTTTGGTGGAGAGATTTCAGTATCCATAGGGGATGAGAAGGTGGGACCTCTGCTTTATAAATGAGCCGTTGCTTTGTCAACACAGGAGTGGGGTTATCTCAAGCAGCAGCTGAAAGAGTGATAGAGTGAGATGATTATCAGGGAGACAGCGGTAAGGTGATTGGGCCATGAGGACACAGTATGCATGGAGGATAAAAGAATAAAGAATTACAACTCAGTAATTCTATCACTTTTCCAGTGCTCCAGTGTGGACTGGATAAATTCAAATCAGGGCTACAATTAGTTACTAGTTGATAGTTTCTTAACAGAAAATTAATCTGCAACTATTCTGATAATTAAATTGAAACTAAGTTTGCAAAATGCAAAATTTGGCTCTTTCATGCTTCCTGCTATGAGAATTTGTTTATTTCCTTTAACATATATGCTGCACACTGAATAATTTGTGGTTTTGTGAATGCAAGAATCAGATATCTTGGCTAATTACTTCATGTTAATGACATCCTGACTCATTGATGAGAAGGCAACAGGTCGGGTGGATAAATCTGCTTGTGAGTATGCTTTAAAACGCTATTGAATTTATTTAATTTGGTCATACATTTTATGTTCAGAGGTTAGTTTTTTGGTTTTAGCACTTTGTTACTTTTTTTTTTTTTTAACAATAACGATCCACTACAGTAACTACTACCACTGAGTTAAATAACACTGCTCTACCTCACTACTTTTCCTTTACATTTTGTATAAAAGAAAAAGAGATTGACAATTACATATTTTACTGAAATTTAAAAATGCATCTGACTTGCTTCTTCTTGTATACCTTGATGAAGAAATCCTTTGACATTTAACAGGAAAGTTAGAATGGAAAGCAATAAATCATCGCAGCGTTTTATTGGTTACAAGTTCCAAACATTGCCAGTTTTAATTTGGGCTATTTTAAATTAACAATTTTATTTATAAACTAAATAGACTAGTTTATTTTTTTCTACACAACTGATAGTTAGAAGTTTTGAATAAAAGCAACAGCAATACAGCAGATCCAGGTCAATCCAAATAACTGTACTGATCGTTTGATACATGTCCACTCTACAAAAGCTATCATTAAGATGTATTTATAATGTTTCAAATGTCAAACAAATAACAGGAATATAAACACCCATCAGAAGACTACAGGTACGTCAAAGTATTTTTAATGTCTGAATCCTCATTTAAACTCAGTCTTTATTCTGAAAGACAGAAAGAGACACATGCACAGTTGAATGAGTGAAGACCAGAGGGTCACAAGGGAGGGGTTGAGGACTACAGATCAGGGGTCCTGTTCCTTTTCCAGCCTTTTCAATTAAGCCCTAGCACACTGGTAACAATTTATGAACATGACCTTCCAACTTTCCAGCTCCCACACTCAGCTCTGGGAGCCAACCTCTCCAACCCCCCCAACAACATCAAACCAACCCCCAGTGCACCTCTGACACTCTGACCCACTACACATAGCCCATCTTGACAGGAGAAACCTACTGCTACATGCAAAAGCACATGTGCATTATGTATGTATTCAATGGAGGCGCAAAACCGTACACTTACGCACAAGACCGGGCCCCCTGCGTTCACTTTGAGGGGTCAGTGCTTATTCTTTAGCACAGGCTCAAAGGTGAGTAATAAAAAAATCCAATACAGTAAATGAAGAGGGTCACCGGCATATCAATATATAATACAGAAAAGGGACAGATGACAACCCATAAGCCGATGGAAAGCAATTGAATTCTCTGTTTCTCCCTATCTCGCTATCTCTGGATGCATCAATCTGCAGCTGTTGATAATTGAATTAAGAAGGAGACGTGATTAACAAGTTCTTCAAAAAAGCCGGAATTGCCTGCAATCTGACGCTTGAAGGTCTTGATGGGCTTTCTCGGGTGCAGAAACTATTTGTGACATCTCCACAGTTCAGCCAGCTGTCTTCATTTTAATTAAAAATCTTTCACGGGTATAAGAGTTATGGAAGGTGCAGCGAGGGCTCCTGGCAGCCGCCTGAATGAAATACCACATAACAAATTGTGTGTGTGAATATAGTAAGCAACAGCTACATCAATCGAATGAGACGGAGGATGCGATTTCCCAAAAAGGGGCCACATCCGAGGCAGCCAGTGTCCAGTGATGCTAGACAACTTTATTGAAACTATGAAACTTTATATGATATTATAGGACCTGCTGTCATTAACCTGAGCACATTGCATTACCGATAACTTTACTACAGCGCTGTTTGACTTTGGCAGGACTATAATAGATGCCTGTTTCATATCTTGACTTTTATTCAACCTGATACATGTAGTCAAATATCTATTAGAAGTATTACCTTAAAGTGCAACTAAGTTTTGGTGCTGGCACTAAAAGCCTGTGAATTTTTATTATGATGCATTAAATAAATGTTTCTGATGTCACAGTGTTTCCATGTCTTTCATTTTTCTTTCTTTTTCATGTACTTTGAAGTGGTGAACTTAAATGTTATGAATAGAGAGGCTATGTCGGTCAGAATTTCAGTTATAATAATTTATTTTAGAGATTTATTTTATTCATCATATCTCTCGTTAGCATTAGAGGTAATTGTACACAGTTTACTTACTTATATTTGATTTTTTAACTATGAGTCGGCACCAGAGAGGACATAAGAATAATGAAAACGTGCAAACTTTTCGTAATGCTTGTTTTAAAAAGTAATTTTTTTATGCTAAAGTGGAAAAAAAGATGGAGTACGCTCTACTGGGCTTATGAATAAGATATATTTCAAACAGATACCAGATAATAGGAACAACTTTGCTGTCAAAGTAATAATAATAACAAATACAATTAACACTACTGGCATAGCAGACATTAGACACATGACATTGTTCGTCACAAAACAAATTAGTTCTGATCTCATTGCTTATTATGTCATGTCTGTGCAAACCAATGAATATAAAAAAAAGACTACATGCTATAGCTACAATATATCGACTGTGGCAGTAATCCGAGACACCTGTGTTTAATGACTATGTATGTGGGGGCCACATTTGCAAATCATTTTAAATACCAATGAATGAGACATAACTCACTGACCTTATGAGTCTTCTAACAATTACACCTTAAAACGTGTCTGTTCTGCATGAGCGTGTAAAAAGGAAGGTCACTTTTTATAGTTGGTTATTATCAGATTTTTATTATGCAAAACAAATTTCACTCTCCACAATTCCACAGTTTGTCATCTTTATTCAAGTTCACTCTTGGAAGACCTCCATCCAACTCCCCACTACTCCTTAATAGACTAGGGTCCTCTCAGCGACACCATAACTCACGCACACATCTCTACTGAGGCTATTGTACTACTGAGGCTACACATTTCTACTGAGGCTATTGTTCTCTTAGCTATATCACTACAGCAGGACTTCTGCCGCAGGGATGAGTCAAATGTCTTTCATGTGTAAGTTTCCGTTTTTGACTGCATAAATTTTACTTGCATTAATACAGTAATAGTTTCTTCAGGCGTGAACACACTGTCTCAGTTCTGCCTTCATAAAAACAAATATCAGATATCAGAGAGATGCACTAAAGATCAAACAGGCCTCAGTCATAACAGCGTCCAGTGTGGTGCATGTTATTAACCCTTTAATGTCGTGACCCTTGCAGGGCAGTGGAAAAGGAAGCAATGAATTAGAGTGGAGCTGGGAAGGCATTAGAGATTAGGTAGTAGAGAGGGCTCAAGTGAGGAGCAACTGCAGGGTCAAGGGTTAGGTATATGCCAAGATTTGTCAAACAGTCCCGGCATGTGTCGTAGGTGGAGTTATTGTGCTGTTGTGGTGTTAAGTAAACAGACTGTTTTACCGCAATGCCAGAAAGATTTCAAGTTGTGAAGCTCAGTCTCAAAGTAGCATCAGTAACAGTTACGTTGGTCCACAGTGAAAAATTTATGTATTATCTGCCTGTAATAATGGAAAAATTGAAAGTCATGTATTATTTGCTAAGGCCAATAAGAAAGATTTGGCAATGAACCTGCCTGACATCTCACAAGTTTATCTGCCTTATCTTTGTGCCCCCTTGGTAACGTGTAATTTAATTTAATTTACTTTTTTCAGAACGTGTCAGTGGTTCCTTTCGTTTGCATTTTCCATAAGACTAGGCATCCTAAACGTCTTTTAGAGTTTTGAAGTTTTTTGTTTATAATTTATTTTTTTATTGTTATTTTTCATTAGTATTTTTTTCGATTACTTTTATCACTTTAATGAATCAATATTTGTCAATGGTCATTTTTTAAAGTTTCATATGCACATCTAACTCCAACTCAACCTTTGAAAGTAAATTAATGCAAGATTCATTGCTTTGCAGAGCTGATCCTTCCCCTTTCGAATGTAAAGAAGCACTCTGAAAACCCTGACGAGGTATAAATTGTGCAATACTCTGTGAGAAAAGACCTAATTCTCCTTCCCTGCCTGCCTGCCCTCATAGGTGCGATAAGTAAAGCATCCCAATAAATCTGACGCTCATCAAAGAAGTTCTTCTTCCAGGACTCGTAACCTCAGACTCTGATCTGAGAGACAGAGGGGTCAGTCACCAAGCCTGACTCACACAGAGATCGTCAATAACAAACTCTCCTCAACTGTCCAGCTTCGGGACTTGCTTCCTCTGATACATCATTTTGTTATTCCTACAGTGAAACATTACACACAGAACAGCCAGACATACTGACGATGTCATAAATGAAGACAAGCCCCAGATGTGGGAATCTAAGTAATCTTCAAAGGTCAGTAGATGTTGTTGTGATGTCTTTCCTTGCGGCAATGACGATGTGTAATGTTATGTTTTCTGCACATCATTTGACAAATCTGACAGTTATTTACAATGGTAGCATAGTAAAAGGCAAACCCTGTTAAGGAAAAATGTAAGTACACAAAGCAACAGTGTATACACTGCTTTGATACATCTGTAGCTGATACAGTTTTCCTCAGCGATGTTTAAGTTAGATATTACACTGGGAATGGCCTATTTCTTATAGGGGCTTACATATCGGCAGTGCAGCCATCTTTGCTGGGATCAGCTGACTGAGGGGATACAAGCACTTTCTCTTAAAATTTAAGAGAAATAAGGCATGCTATTTATTATAGCTATCAATTTTGTGACATCTAAATGCTATACATAAATAATTATGAAATATGAAAAAACTATCAGTTAATGGTATTCAATCTGATCATATATAGACATTTTTATGAAATTTAAACCCTGAAAAATCTCCATTCATGTCAAGTGACACATGCATCTATTCTGCAAGCAATATGAATCTTGGTAAAGAGGAGCAAGCCATATCCTTAAAATGTCTTTTAAACACAAAGGAAGGAGGAAAAAAG
>VOQK01042119.1:6378-17661 GCA_015052645.1 Benitochromis conjunctus | reverse complement strand
TTAAATAATGATAAATAAGTGATTAGTAGTTACACATGCTAACCTTGCTTTTTTGCTTGTAACTCTGTAAATTCCCGACTATTACATTCAATAACCGATAGAAGAATTGAGATTGTTCATCAGTTCATTGTCATTTTACTGGTAAAACTTGTGGCCTGCATCATCATGAGAGAAGCATGAATTGTGTAGGTTCTCCCTGAATCCCCGTGAAACCATGGCTAATGTCAATTAAACAGAGTGGCTTAGTGACTATGACCTAAAGATGATCGCTGGTGTCAGCTGCTGGCCAAGGTCATGCCACAGCGTTAACAAGATTTGATCCTCCGTGCTCTGTTGCACTTTCCTCGCTTCGTTCATTTTATCCTTTCTACTTGTCCTGTCTCCAGTAACAATATTTCACTGTCAGCTTTTGTTGCTCTTGGTTTTTACTATACACACACTTGGTCTCTTTTCTGTCCAGTTCCAGTCCAGTCTTTGTCTCCCCCTCTTACTCCTCTGTCTACACGATCATTTTAATCAACAAGATGCTGGGTGACATTCATTGTCTCACCCCCATTTCATTTTGTCCATTTGCAGATAAACGTTCAGCATGTTTTGATTTATGGCTTGCTGTCTCTCTTTTATAAGCATAAACATAAAAGATCATTTATCACCCTGGACACTTCATGTTCAGTGTAAGTAGTTAAATGCTCATTTAAATATGTTCTCAGCAATAATGAGAGAACTCTATAAGTCAGTAAGCATGCTGAAAGAAAAAAGTAGCATCTAATATCTACAGATTTTATAAGTCTTAAAGAAAACTCATCTATCGTCATTTAAAGTGCCACAATTTTCTGGTAAACTGTGATATTTGAATTAAAATGTTTAATTTTTCCCTTATTAAATCCCTAATTTTTATAGTCATAATTTAAATGAGGAAACTGATAGCATTAAAAACTTTAAAGGCTTCACACTACTGACATTTAACGCCACTTTCAGACAGAAAACACTGAAATATTAAAACGGCGTTGTTGTCCTTCTGTTAAAGCATTTTTTAAATTTTATAATTAAACAAATGCTTTTTGGCATTTACTATAAATGGAGTTTTAAAATCCTGTTCAAACATACTTTGAACTTTAACTAGTCTGCATGCATCTGAAATGTATTATACATTAAACTTGAGGTAAATTATACAGTAATTGACCACAAAACTTAATTTCACATTTTTAATATCTTTTATGGCTTTTTGTATAATCACAGCTTATGTTTGACTGTTTTTTGGCTGTGTGATTTTAAATGGGTTGTAATGGAGCAGAATGCTCATTTCTGAGTGGGTGAATCAGCGGTGACTCTCGCATTTAGAGATTTTTACTTTTTACAATTTTTGCTGACCTTAGCTCTTGTTATGCCCACAACTTTTACTAAAGACAATTCAAACATCAAAATGAAGACAAATATGTTCTCTTGCACAGAGTGTAACTTTCAAAGCATAGTGACACAGAACATGGGCAAGTGTCCTTCATCTTCTCTCCAATGTTAAATTTATTATACTTTTTTTCTGTATGAGTTTTCTTTTCATTCTTTTGGTGGGAAAAAATGGATTTGACTGGCAAATGTCCATTTCAACTATCCATCAGTTCATTGGTTGAATAGGCCCATTATGGCTGTATCCTTGAGGCTATGTAACATATTCCTTGTGTCCCATTTTGCATGACAAATCATAACATACTGTCAAAGCAAATCAATAAAGCTGTTACCAATTATATTAGGTATAAATAGCTTTTTCAGATTTAACTCACAGTTCAAAACTACTTCTGTTTGTGTCGTTCACATGCACACGTACTGGAGATACACACATACTGGTGCATCTCCATCTTCAAGCTAAAAGCCTTTACTAGGTAATAGAACCTTGATGAGAAGCTTTTCAAAGAAAATTCCTAGAATATCTTGATTTTCAAAATACGTATGCCAGACTTTCAAAATAAAAGCCCATACATGTTAAAGGGAGAATAGCATGGGTTGTTGCACCAAAAAAAAAACAAACAAAAAAAACGGGTTAGTGATGCACTGTCTAGCAGTGTAGATTTCAGTTCACAGACTTGGTCTATGTCTCATTTTTCTATTTACAAAATGAAATCATTCATTAGAGGGAATGACTAGATACTTTGAAATGTGCTGGACTGTCAAAATAAAAGCCTCCAGATGGTTGATGCAAGTGGAAACCTCCAGAGCTGAAAAAAGAAACCAAAAACAACAAAAACTGTATTTCCTTTGAAGCAAAAGAAAGTCAGCCCCCACAGATTCCCATGATGAATGTCCAACCTAACAGCAAAGAAAATGATGTTTAAAGCCTGGTAGAAAAAAAACTTTTTTTTTTTATCCTTGGATAGTTTTTTCTCTCTCAAAACAACTGTAAATGGGGTGAATTATTGTTATTATTCTTTTAAAAACTCGCCATCTGGATAATTGATTCAAGAGATGTGGCTGCATTTAGATATCCTGACACAGGCAGCCAATCAGTATCTGTCAGCTCTTACCCACTACATTCAATTATACCTCTTTTGGAGCTTTTTGGAGTATTTACAATGGATTATTTAATTAATATTGTGAGTTTAACTTTGGTGCAGGACATCTAAGAAGTCTGCACTTTAGTTTGGGTGAGGGAAATGCTACTATTTTCTCCTATTTTGTTAACACTATTTAGCAAATTGGCATATCTCTGCATTGCACTGTTTTTGAATGCAGCTCGGTGACCAAGATTCATAGGATTAGCTGCTAACATAGTTCTCTTTGCTCCATATAAGGAAACTTCTGGCTCCAAAAAAACAACGGAGGCCAAAATATTAACACTGAAGCTTGAAAACGCTGAGTCCAAAACCAGTGGATCACATCTTTTATATTGACTGTGTAAAAGGAGCTCTTAACATTGCTGGCTTTTAAAAATAAAACATACTTTATCATAAAAACAACTTACCCTTGTTTCCCATGTTATAATATAAAAGCTCTGGCTGGTAACAGAATCATAAAAGTGATTGAGGACAAGCTATTTAAAAATATTCATAAGAAGAACTGAGAGCCAGTGAAAGTCTAAGAATAACAATATCTGTACATATCTAAAGCCGTTTCATTTCTCACTTTGAACACAAGACTCGAAAAGATGAGACGCACTCATAAAGGCTATAAGATTTTTTGTAAGTACAGCTGTGACTGCTTCGGTAGATATTTGCTACAGTTACTGAGTCATCATCAGAAAATCAATTCATTTTTACCAGACATACAAAAAGCCATACATTCATCTCCGGTAAGTAATGCTTAGCTCATCACTCAGGCTCAGTAAAATGATTACTCTGCTCAATAAAGACATTTTTATTAAAAGAAAAAAACCAATAAAACATGGTTTCAACAAACAAATGGCACAAGGAAAACCACTTAAACACAGGTACGCACAACAACACAAACACATTTGCTGTGGACACAATCATGTATGTGACTTGAAATCATATACATATGTTACATTGAAAACACACCCCTAAACAAAAGGACATGCACACACAAATATAGATATCAAAGCTCACATCCCACGGTCTTTTTGGGGGCCTGAAGCAAAACAAGTATTATCTTTAACATCATCATTATCATCACCAGCAGCATTAGAGGCCTCGCCAGGCTTTACAGGTCTGACTCAGATGATGCGATTATCTGCTCCACTGGTCACTGTCTCCTGGCTGGTTAGAACACATTAGCAAGTGGGATGTTTCTGCCTGGCAGAGCCACCACCTGTGTTTTTTAATTATATATATATATATGGTTGCACTGGCCCAATGAAATATATTACTCAATCTCTAACCCTACCCACCAGTAAATTCCTGCCCAGGAGGGTCAATACGCCATACTGCTTTGTTTCAGCTGTAAGAAGAGATATATGCAACAAAGCAGGGGGGAGCAGAGCTTATGTGTGCATGTGTATTATTTTACACTTGTGAGGAACTGTTGCATTTCTGATATAGGGTTAGTATTAGGGGTTAAAAAGTGGCAGGATTTTCTTTCTGGGTAAAGATCTCATGTGGTGATGGTTGGATGATTTCATGTCTTTGCTGCAAACACAGATGTTTACTGTACTGTATGTGCATCATGCATGCATACATACAGTACCTACTATGAGGAAGCCCCCTTCTATGGACAAAGCAGCCAGACCAATATTCTCTCAGTCAGAGAGGCAGTGAGATGAGACAATGATCAGTCAGACATAACGGCTGAAACCTGTCGGAGCTCCGAGCTGGCCCACCAGAGGTTTACTCCCAGACACAGCGGCACTGCACAAGAGTCTTTAGCACACCTGCATGCTTCACTGAAGCCATGACAAGTGTGAATATCTCAGCCCAGGTTCAGAAAATGTGAATACCCCAGTGGAAACATGATAAAGGTTTCACAGTACTAAGAGTCTAAAATTGATAATCATGATGAAACCACCTGTACAGAACTATATTTGCCCTTTTGGGAATTTTCAGGTGTTTTTTTAATTAGATACAAGGCAGTTTTTCTACCAAATTTACTGGGAAGGTATGCTATTGGGCAATAAACAGAGGAAAGATTTTTTTTATGTGTTTCCGGAATGTAAATTAAAATCAATTTTAAGCTTTGTTCAAACCTTTAAGTAAATACTACCAGTGATTTTAATATTCCATAGGTGTGCCACTGTCAGATTTGTCCTGTGTTTGATTCAAGTGATTTCAGGTGGAATCAGACATCAGAAACTTAAAAGTTGATATTTTCACATATGAGCTACTCTATGAAGTAGACAGTAATAAATGCAGGAGTGAAATGCTACAAGTCGAAGAGATTTGCCATTTCTACACTCTTGTTAAACGCATTTTCTTTTTTACCTTTATCACTTGTTATACCTCTAAATGGGACATACTTCTATGCTGAATTTTATTCAGAATTCATACTTAATATTCTAGCTCCTGTGTTACAACCTTTTGTGTTAAATGTGGGATTTCATAATAAAGTTTTGTACCCGAAAAAAATCTAAACTATCCAAAGATTCCTTGTGAAGATTTAAGTATTATGTTATGAAACTAAAATGAGACTACATGAAAGAACTGATAGGTCTACTGGGTACTTTGTATCCTAACAGCCACCTTAGCCAACTTACTGTGAATGAGCTCTCTGTTAAGTCCTGCAGTAAATTTCTCACAAGTTAATAGCTTCTGGAGGGCTTTCACTTAACCGCTTTCACGCTTCTCACTGTGGCTGTTACTTGGCTGCTGCTGATGCCAATGTAGCCGTCACCCATCTCTCAGCTGCTTTCCATCTATGGATGCCTACACTGTTAACTTTATGTCAGGTCTGTCTGCGAGTGCGGTACTGCCACAGCTCTGTCAACATATTGCCAAGAAACCTGTTGCCTGAGGCAAAAAGTCGACACACTCGTCTTTTTGTCTATTTAAGTCACATTTCACACAGCTCCATGCCTTAAGTAAATTGCCTCCAGCCTTTGGTTTGTGTCTACTGCATACCCACATGTAAGACAGTCAGGCAGCATACACAGGCCAACACATACAAGATAATAAAACCCACTATTCCCGTCCCTCTATCCCTCTACTGCAGACACCAAACTGCCCTGTACTACCGCAGGGATTGAGGAAGTGTTTCACATCAGATGGTATGAATTATTTGCTGGAGTCTCATTTGAGGCTTCTTGACATCTTGGGGTTTTTTGAGGTGAAATATTTATGGGGCCGGTGTTAGCCGGTGCAGATGGGCACCTCAGTGGTCTCTTGTTGTGTATTTGTGAGGAAATGAAGGCAAACCACAAACAGGGCGTTGGTCCATGTGCTTGATGATTTCTGACTGCTCTCTCATGTGTTATCAGCGCTGACTTGTCGGCTATGGTTATGTTAGCTGTCAGATAAGTTTAGATCAGGCTATGCGGAGAAGCCTTTCATGAACACAAATGGTAAGAGATAGGCCATCTCACTGTGCTTCAATCTGCCAAGGCTAATATCATCTATAATATGAAAGAAACTCATCTCTCCAGAATAGAGGCTCAAAGTAGCATAAATAATTTTGACATGCAAGCTGAAATTACAGTTAATAATATTATTAAAATGCCAAAGCAATATTGAAATATATGTATTATGAGAACGAATAAGGTTTGATTTATTAGTTTATTGCAGATATTTGGCTGAAAGATATCAGTCACTGTACCATACAACAAAATTAAGTGTATTATACTTTATCAGAAAAAGTTGATTCTGTTCATCTGGACGCAGCGTTTTCAGTGGAAGAAACATTTTGTTACTCATCCAAGTGACTTCTTCTCAAGAAGTCACAGTTAGCGCAGAGGGTTTTCACCCACCGCAGAAGTGTTTCTATGCAGTCCTCCAAAACTGCCCATCTCTGAAAGTGGGTGACGTATCTTCCGAATGCTGATTAACTGACAAGTGGGCTGGAGTAGGAAAGGAAGTGACAGTGGAGTTCACTAGAACAGACAAGCGCGAAAAACTTCATAGATCAAAAAATACAGCATGAAAAGCACAGACAGTGGCTGCAGGGGACACGTTACATTGTTTTTAACACTTATTTTCAGTTCAGCTCATTGCATGTTATAACTTTGCTCTTCTCTGTGGATGGCTGACAGACCAGCAACAGTACAAGCAAGAGTGGCCCACCGACTGGTTGTATCACATACTTTCTACACTGCCTCCATTGACAACAGAACTCTCTGCAGGTAGACGCACCATCCTGAGATTGGCAGCAGACTGCAAACACAACAGCCCCGCTGAACCATAAATTCTGCTTTAAAATTTGTTACATCAGTATAATTCTTTATAATTCTTTACTTTCCAGATAATATTGCATCGTGCATAAAAATTTGATAGTACTTTTCTGTGTTTGTAGTTACATCAATTTGACCAAGATCCCCCAAACCACTGGCTGAAGTGCAGCCCCAGACCATGACAGAACCTCTAACATGTTTTACAGATTCAGTGGCAGACACTTCCTGTTCCCACTGAATTTCAGTCCCATTCTTGTGTAATCTGGCATACTTCAGCCTTTTCTCCCTGCTTCGCTTTCTTAAGAATGACTTCTGGACAGCTACACATCCACTGAGACCATGAAATGTCAGTGAATGGATGAGCTGAAGGACCTGATTTAAGGTCATGACGTTCAGATACTGTTCATCTGCTATAGTTAGTTTTTTAGCCTGACACTTCATCTTCTATACTCTACTTGTCCAGTTTCCTCAGATTTTTTAAGGACACATTGCACACCAGATATGCCACATCTTTAAAATAATAGCTCTTTCTTTTATGCCGGTCAAACTGAGATATCTTTTACATTTTTGCAGGTCAGTGGTTCAAAAATTGGTGAGATACAATGACTGGACTGAAAATGAGTGACAAGGCAGCCAGTGCCCAAAACTTCGTAAGACTTTCAGAAAGCCTGAAGAACTATACAAGAAAGTCTGACTACTTTTAAGCAAAATATAAAATAATAAGAGGACTCATTATATATATACATTGTATGCTTTAGGTCTTTGGTGGCAAAAGCCACATCTCCTCTTCTTAGACACTTGGCTGTCGGCTACAGTGGGTCAATGCATTTTCCTGTATTGTATCAATTTACAAGGCCACTAATTTAACATTGCTACAGTTCATTAGGTTAAAATATACAACTGACCTCAAATTAAAGATGCAGATAAGAGCAATAAATAAAGCTAAGTGAGGAGACTTCTCAGCAAATATCTTACTGAAATTTCTGGTTTACTACAAAGAGAAACCTCAGTAGAATATCAATCTGGCATAAAGCTAGCTTGTTGTGCATATCCATTAACAACAAGCCGTATTTTGTGCATTTATGTCTCAGCTTTCATATATATTAACTTTCAGACCTCTAAACAACGTTTTAGTGAACCATATATAAGTTGTTATGGAGGCAAGCTGTCTGAGCCTCATGCCTCATAGTTTTGAAACACTTATCCCGCCGTTGACAGATAAGACGAGAGTTTTTCCATGACAACCCCAGATTCAGACCACCTAACAATAGCTCAACAACATTCATTGCAGCAAATGGACCACAACAGGACTTAATGAGGACAAAGACAAACCAGCTTCTTCAGTAATCTGATTATTGTCATTGTAAAAATGTTTAGACTGAATCTTATATTTTCTTCAATAGTCTAACTATAAATGTAAACATAGAAAGGGCCTAAAACACTCTAATTTACTGTTTTGTGTAAGAATTTGCTCAGACTAGATTATTTTGAAACTTAAGAATATATAAAAGTGCTTAGGCTGATGCTGATGTCTGCAGGATTGAAATATATACAATGGCTCACAAAACATTTAATTGAAAACCCTGTTTGATTAAATGCAAGAGAAAAATATGCTTCATCTTATTTTAACTATTTGAATCAAATACAAAATCTTTATTTTGTTACAGATATGAAGCAGTCTGTGGTCTTTCAAATCTACTGCAACTCTCTGTATAATTTTTACAACACCATGGATGTAAGTTGGGCAGGAAACAGTCCTTGTTTAACTCCTTTCTTGAGTAATGAGTGGATATTGTTTGGGTGGCATTCCTGAAACGTGCTGGAGAGTTTCAGAATTGCTGGGCTGTCTGTCCTTGTTGCCACCTAATCTGGAGTTATAGCCCACACTGAGAGAAAGAGCTTGGCCAGCTTCCTTAGATTAGTATCAATCCCAGAAGGCTATTAAAAAGCTATTTGTCTCAATACAAATGGCAGGCAGTCATATGTGACCCAAGTGTTGCTTGTTTTATTTTAACCCTATGGAGTCTCTGTCTGCCAAAACACTGCTTGTGTTACAGCAGAGTTGCTAATTTAAAAAGGCAAAGGGGGCCGTTTTACCTTAGCTATATTAGATGTGCATGTGGCAATTTCATGTGAACTCCCCTTGTCTAATTATACGGACAAAGCATGGACTAAATAGGCTAAATTGGGAAACCAGACAATGAGTGACTGAGTTTGAAATAATAAAGCTGTTCTGTTATGACAAGTCAAACGATTCCCATTAGACCTTAAATGGTAAAGCTAACCTATATAAAATATATGGATTGTGAGAAGGAACTATTGATTATCCCAGCCAAAAAATGCATAATACAAGAATCAGCTATGCTACAGTTGGTAGTGTGTATGTTTCCAAAGCTAACTTAAGCACTTTCCCACACTGGATGTTGGGCTACATTTTAAGCATAAAATTAAAGCCATTTTCCAACATGCTCTATAACCCTAATCGTTTATAGGGTCTTTGTGACATCTGATTGCTATGATTTTTGCTGCGTGAGAATACTAAAGCTAACAGTCTGGTCAATTCACTGCTAGCAAGTGATCATTCTGTATCCTGCCTCCTGAATGCTTGTACACAGGTAGCAGGCTTGCCTGAACCAAAGTTGATGCAAAATCTCCTGCCTTGTGCTGAATTGTGAAAAAGGACAACTTCGGACAAAGTCCCACTGTGATTCACCTGACATTTTCCAGAGTGAAGCGGTGTGCTGCAGTTACCTCAGTGAAAAACGCATTATGTCTAGGGCGGCGAGGTTACTAATGTAACAAACCAATACCCAGTGATCTTCGAAGCAGTAGAGCAGCAGAGAGTGAGAGAGAGAGACAAAAGCAAGGGAAAAGGAAAAAGAGATAAGGATGGAGACAAAAAGAGGGCACGAGTGAGAGTTGTAGAGAGCAGGCAGGTTGGAGTGTGCTGGCAAGGCCCCAGTGGAGCCATCGATCCAGGCTGGCCTTACATCAGAGACAGGAAACCTGAGCTGCATGCTTCATCACCTTCCCCACGGAGTCCTCCCTCACTCCTCTCTTCTCTTCTAAATCTCTCCCCACAACCATCTTCTCTCCTCAGCTCTCCTACGCAGCTTACTAGTGAGTATGCTGCTCCGTTTTTACAGCCTCTCCTCTCCTCTCGTCTCCTCCCGCCTGATCTAGACCCTGTCAGCTTCTACTACATGCTTCTGTCAATTCATCATCTATGGTTGAGACTAGCTGCACCAGGCACTAAGTGCACATAGCTATCCATCCACAACCACTCATTCATTATACTCCATGTGTATGCGTGCACTTGTGTCATTCATTGTGCGCACATGCATGCACATCAGTGTGTAAATAATGCACAGCTTGTCTCTCCTGTGTGCCTAAGCTATTCTTTTGAAAGCAGAGGGGTATTATGGGGGCCAGTGCCACGCAACTTGGGGGTAACAAGGTTAGGTTATCGAATTTGTTTAGGCGTCACAGTCTCCTGAGGGAGCAAACCCAATCCCCACACCACCTCAATCTCATCTCTCACCCTGCTCAGTCTAAAATATCTCACCCGCCCAGTGCTAAGGGGTCCGCTGAGTGGCAACTTGGGAGTTTGCTTATATATGTTTCATGACACTGTAAGACTCCATTTACCATACCGTTTAAAAGATGTTATCATTTAAGCTCTGTAATTAGCCACACCAAATTAAAACAGTGCCATTACAGAGTGTCTTAAGTTTCCATGGTGATTGTGGTAATAGTGGCTATTGTAGAACCACTTTTGCAATGAAGTAAAAAAACTAATAATTCAACATCATCAAGGCAGAGCTGTGTGAGTTTTAAAGCACTTGTTTTGATCCCGTTTTTTTTTTATCACCAGTGTTCCAAAAACTTTGCTTTAACTAGTAGCCTATATTGTAGTCACAGTGAAAGCAAAGCCACTAGTTTAGCAGTACACCAGTAAAAGTGTGTTACATACCGTCAGAGCTGCTGAAAATAGTAAATATCAGGATGATTAAAATGATTTCATAGATTGAATGTAAAGGAACACTAAATTAAGAGTTAGATCAATTCGGATTAAAAAGAAAAACAACAACAGTTTTATAATGCTCAGAAATATTTATTTACCCTTTTACCAAAGCTTCTGGATCAATGAAAGTACAAATATTTGTTGCCAGTGTGCATCATGTGGTGAATGAAACAGTTGTGATTTGGCCGCTAGAGGAGAAGCACACTCTTGCTTTAGTCATGGGCGCTTTTTCAACTTCACAGAGCTGCAAGCATATAGGTTCAGTTATTATATATTTCAAAATAACTTCAGCAATGAAATCTGTGCATTCTGCAAACGAACTCTAAATTTAAATGTCCCACTAAATACCTGGCCAGATTTATTCTTGAGTTAAACATCATCTTTCAGGCCACACATTCAGCACATTATGAGAAACTCTCATCTTTCACAAGGAGACATGAGAATAATGAACAACCCAAACAGGACAAACACACGTTTTCTTATTTCTTATACTGTATTG
>VOQK01042118.1:4906-21713 GCA_015052645.1 Benitochromis conjunctus | reverse complement strand
TCATCCTACCCTTTTAAATTTTGTTAATATTGGCAATAGTGAGAAGTGTTACTGTTACATTTGATATAGGCCATCCAAGTAAGGTAAATGTCATGTTTTTAGTTGTTATAATCTAATGAGGAATATTTTATTTTATTTTTTGTTCTTTTATTTTTCAGTTAACGTAGTCAGGGGGGGTTGCGTACCTCAGAAGCAGAGGGCTAAGCAGAAGCTTAGCCTTCAGGTGGGACACCCAGGTCGGTCAGGTGTTAGGGTAGAAGCCTGACAATGTGCTTACATGAGCTTACACTTACATGACAAGAACAGTTATCCAGAGCACCCCACCACATTTCTGTCTGCCTCCTCATATATGCCTGTCTACAACCGGCCAGCTTGGTGGTGTTTACATTCTCACAGCAGTAGTTGAAATCTAAATGACATATTAAAGTTTGGCCTATCTGCCAGCCTCATTGAAAGCAACAGAGTGTATTCACTCAAGTGCTGTGCTGCTTTGAAGCCCCTGCTGGTATTTGATATTTGATTTGCAGCTCCATAAGGAGGGTACTTTATGATAACTCTCAAAAGATCTTTTAGATCTGTTTTAGTAGTGTGTGTGTAACACCTTGTTGCTTCTCACTTGTTATAGTTATTTTGGGCTTGGAAGAAGCGAGCTGTGTAGAGTTGAAGATTATTTTCCTGGTAATTCCTTTAAAAAAATATATTTTCAGGATCAGAGATTCAAAATGTGCTGCATCACTAATGTCTTGCATTGTCTGCACTGTGTGTGAGGAATATTTAACTGATCTATTCATAATCAAACATAAAGTCACTTCAAATCCTATTTATGGCGAGCATTAAATCACTACAGAACATACAGTAGTGGTCAGAGGTTTACACACACTTGTCATATGCATGAACGTTATGTTATTTTGCGCTGTTAATGATTGCACAGCATACATATTTAATGACTTGAAGAAAAAAAACAAGATTTGGATGCACAAGCTGGAATGTATTCAGATTTTCTCTAATCCACACAGCGTCACAGTATACAAACACTCCCACTAATATTTGGTTAAATGTCAATCAAGCAATTTTTGCATGAACATAAACAAGCATCTAACATAACTCTGGCAGGATATTTGAATCCTTTTCTTGGCATAACTGGTAGAATTAAATGAAATTAGTTAATTTCCTGGTATTAAAAATCAAATAAGCACAGTCCACAAATTTTCAGTAAGGTAGATATCAGGGCTTTATTTCTAGACATCTGCATAAGAATAAGTTATTAAAATGTGTCACCACTTTGTCAAGATCCAGAAGATGACTTGAGATCACCCTCAAATGAGAGGAAATTAGGTAGGTTGTTCAGGAGCAACCTAGTAAACATAAAGGTTAAAGCCTGCGATGAAATGAGAAATCCTGGAACAGCATGCGTCCTAATCTGCTGCATATCCTTTGTCTTTGCCGCCTCTCTCTTTGCCGTACACCTAGCCTCCCAGTAATCTACTTTTTTCATCTCCCTGACTATCCCACTTTTTCTTTGCTAACCTCTTTCTTTGAGCGCTTTCTTGTACTTCCTCATTCCACCACCAGTTCTCCTTTTCATCTTTCTTCTGTCTCTCTCAGATTTTGCCTTCTGCATAAGATGTAGTCCACCTGTGTGCACCTTCCTCTACTCTTTTGTTACTCTGTTTCTCCCTTTTCTTAAAGTACATGTTCACGACAGTCATTTCCATCCTCCATCATCGTAAAAATCCTCCACCATGTGCCTTTTTTCTTTTCTGTCCTTAACAAAAAATTATTTAGAGGGAACAGTTGTGCTCTTCACATTACATCACCTCTCCATCTGTCTGCATGTAGCTGCTCTACTCCATGTGCATGATGGAGAATAAAGGAACTGCAGCAGAGTCTTAAAGTAAAATCATTGCATAGACACACCTATGTCATCAAAAAGATAATAATATGTTATTATGGTAGATAATCTCCATTGACACCTTTAAAGTTAGTCAGGTCCCATCGATGCAGGAATTTTAAATAATGCATGGACTCCGCTTTTCTGAATTTTGGTTGTTTAAACTTTTTTAGATGAAAATGCTGATGGCTGATTTCTTCATGTGCCTTCTTCCATATATGAAAAACTGATACTGGTTTTATTTTGGAGGAGTTCATTAATATATAGTTAAGTTTAAAATGTGTAATTTCTAACCACTTACAAATTATTATTATTACTCTTCACCTGAAACAAGTATAGAGATGAATTAACAGCTGAGAATTTACTAAATTATTATAGTGTCACTGACTATGACTTTAACCACAGATCCACAAAGTACTGGATCCAAAGACCGCTTCACAGAAAAATGTTTTGGTGACATTATGTTATATACATTATATACATGTGTTTACATTTGTTTTGTTTTGATGTATAGCCACACAGAAATGTACAAAAAATGTGAAAAACAAAACTATAGATTTTAATAGCCAAGAGGGAGGAGGCCCCGGGGCAGACCCAGGACACACTGGAGAGATTATATCTCTCGGCTGGCCTGGGAACGCCTTGGTGTTCCCCCGGACAGGCTGGAGGAGGTGGCTGGGGAGAGGGAGGTCTGGGGTTCTCTGCTTGGGCTGCTGCCCCCGTGACCCGGCCACGGATAAGCAGAGGAAGAGAGATAGATGGATGGATGTTTACTTACCCCGCTCATTTTTTACCCTCACATTCAATTAACTAGTTTTAGAAGTGCAGCCACTGGAACTCACACATTTAAGGTAGCTGTAAAGAAGATTGACAGTTAAAAAAAACTATTTAGTCACTGTGCCAACAGGTAATTTCACTTGGTCTACAGTTAAAAAAGTCTGCCTGACTTGCTCATATTGTGTAGTGACTTAAAATGATATTCTTGTAATGGAGCTCAGGACCTTTTTTCAGATACCGCTCCATAAAATGTTAAAAATTATGACAAGTTATTTGGTACTGAACATTTATTGTGAAAAAAGAGAGAGCAAATCTCACAATTTGTGTTGTAAATTTAAAAATATTTGAAATAGTGTAAAAGCATATTTGTATTTCTCTGGGTTCTGCTTTAAGGATGTTAGACATAACACCAGAAGAAAAACAGATTCATTCACGTCAGGGATTGGAGCTGCGTACGATTATAAAGCAGCACATGACATGTGGCATGTAGCCTCTGAAGAGTGTTTTGTTTAAACTATGTCAACATTGATACAAATATTTGGATTATTCCCCGCTGAGAGGTGAGAGAGAACTATTACAAGCTCCTGTTTTTACGAGCACAGTGTTCCCATAATGGCCAGTTTGTGGCAATTATGGGAACACTGTGCTCGTAGAAAAAATAAATGGCCTCTCAATTGGTTGTAAACATCATCCCACCACTGACTACAGTAAAAGGCGGTTGGCTTCTTCAGAATAAAAAAATACTTCTATTATTTTTACTCTTTGTGGAAGTAGAAGAGCTCAGTGAGGTCAAGTTCTCATTTACAAGAGATGCAGAATCTGAATAGGAATATTTAAAATAACATTCATCATTCACTCTAGAAATAAGGCAAGGCAAAAAGTGGTATAGGTCACAGAACATATACTCACAGAACATCTTACACCACAGTTTAAACGTCTAACCTGAGACATCAACTCAGGTTAGACGTTTAAACTGTGGTGTAAGATGTTCTGTGACTTTTGTCCCGATTCTTTGATGAAGATGAAAAGAGTGAACGTACAAGTCCAAAAAAAGTAAGCACACACTTTATTTACAGACACGCGTGGGAGATGTTCTCACGGGGGCACGTTGAGCCGATCTCAAAATGGAGGACAGCGTACAGGGCAAATACATAGTAGGGGCGGTCCCCTCCTCATGTAAACAGATGACATCACACACACACACCGTTACAGTAAAACACACCCTCTTTTCCTGAGAGACTCCCCCTTCCGGTTTTCCTCGCGATGTCTCGTGATTTCATATTAAAACATTCATATTAAAACATTATTGCTACATTCTAAAAAATCTACTCACACACAAGTTTCCTGAGATGTTTGTTCCACCCCACTTTATTCACCTCCCACAGTTTGTAAGACAATCTGGTGTCTGACCAGATTCATTAATACTTATATCAGTGATATCCACATTCAAAGAATGGAGAGGAATGGGAAGAGTAACAGTTTGTACTCTTGTGAAATGAGCATTTATTGTTTAGTTAACAAAAACTTATCAATTAAACAGAGGTTGCTGACAACAGGTCATTATTCCTTTTCATTAAGCAGTTTGTACAGCCTACACTCACACATTCAAATCATTGAATTCAGGTGATCCAATCACTTCCATGGCCACAGGTGTATAAAATCAAGCACCTAGGCAGACTGCTTTTCTAAACATGTGTGAAAGAATGGGTCGCTTTTAGGAGCTCAGTGAATTCCAGCATGGTAACGTGAAAGGATGCCACCTGTGCAACAAGTCCAGATGTGAATTTCCTCACTACTTAATATTCCACAGTTAGCTTTTAGCTGTATTATAACGAAGTGGGAGCTATTGGGAATGACAGCAACTCAGCCACAAAGTGGTAGGCCACGTAAAATCACAGAATGGGGTCAGTGGATGCTGAGGCACATAATGTGCAGAGGTCACCAACTTTCTGAAGAGTCAGTCACTATAGACCTCTAAACGTCACGTGGTCTTCAGATTAGCTCAAGAACAGTGTGTAGAGAGTTTCATGGAATGTGTTTTCATTGCCGAGCAGCTGCATCCAAGCAAGCTTGCATCACCACGCATAATGCAAAGTGTCAGATACAGTGGAGATGTGTTTTCTGGAGCAACGAATCATGGTTCTCCATCTGGCAAGCTGATAGACAAGTCTGGGTTTGGCAGCTGCCAGGAGAATTGTGCCTAGTTTAAGTTTGATGGAGGGGGAATATAGTGAGAGGTTGTTTTTCAGGGGTTCGGCTTGGCCCTCAGTTTCAGTAAAAGTTCTCCTAATTCTTCAGCAGACCAAGACATTTTGGACAAGTTCATGCTCCCATCTTTGTGGGAACTGTTTGGGGATGGCTCCTTCCCGTTCCAGCATCCAACATGGACGAGCCAGTTGGGTGTGGAAGAACTTGACTGGCATGCAGAGTCCTGATGTCAACCCCCTAGAACACTTTTGGGATGAAGTAGATTGGAGACTGCGAACCAGACCTTCCTGTCAAACATCAGTATCAAACATTCCCATAAACACACTCCTAAAACCTGTGGAAAGCCTTCCCAGAAAGGTAGAAGCCGTTATAGCAGTAGGCCGACATTATATTAAACACTATGGATTAAGGATGGGATCTCACTCAAGTTCATATGCATGTAAAGGCAGATGAGCAAATACTTTTGGCAATATAGTATATGTTCATATATGATGGCCAGTTATGTTGAGTCTCAAATAACTAAAACATAGTAACAATACTTGAATACTGGATTTAGGAGTAAAAAGACTCCCTCAAAGGACACGCGTGTGGTCTTCATAGCCAGTGTTATTTTATAGCCACGGATCAAAACAGAAGATGGCTGTACCAACATACACCATATGATGGTAGTAAAGCATATGTTCTTCCCATCCAGGCATCGTTATAACTTTTGGCAATGATGGTGCCTTTGGAGATCTGTTTGATTGATGAACATTATTGTTTGTTTGATTGATGAACATTATTCTGAAATGTTTCCACTATTTGTATATGCAGCTTGTTGCACATTCATCTGCCCGGCTTCACTTCTTCTACGATACTCTTTTTATACCCTGTTATGTTGCTGACCTGTTGCAGTTAAACCTGTTCAGTTGGGTTTTTTTGGTATTACTTGCTTTTCTAGCCTTTCGTTGTCTTCTTCCCAACTTTTCTGAGACGTGTTGCTGCCATCAAATTCAAACTGTGCCAATATTTTTTCATAAAATAGCAAAATGTCTAAATTTAAACATTTAATATGCTCTCTCTTTAATTGTGAACAAAGTATGGGTTTATGAGATTTTTGAGATTTTTCAGATGTGAGGTTGTACATTTTAAAAAGACAAAGCTATGAGGCATCAGGCATCCTAGCCCTATTATTATTTCACAAATCTTCAAGACAAATATACAAACAGTGCAGCAGAGTGTGACGCTTTGCCACATGACTTAGATTGGTAATGGATAGTGATTGCACTGGTTTAAAGCCTCACTGCTATGGTAGATGATGCTGCTAAGCCCTATCAAAAACTAGTCAGTGTATGTAAATGTAAATGAATGAGAGCATGTTCCCAGTATCAGGCTATGTGATTGACCATAGTAACATCCAACCCAGTTACCCTGGAAATAGACTGGCTGTAGCGTCAAATCACACTGGGAACATTTCAGGGCAGTTAACCTGCTCGGGGTGTTTTATTTTGAAAACTGACCATCTTCTCTGTGACACTTCTGTGTCTTGCTCTTGTCTGTAATAAGAGTCCGAGTATGCTCCTCATGTTGTTGAACCAAACCAAAACTGCCATGCGTTGTGTGTTCTTGCCATATCTCATTGATCCACTAACTGACTACAGAAAAATATTCTATTTGTAAGATTAGAAACTCTTTGGTTAACAATAAACAGTCTTTGTGAGGGTGAGAGACTGAAAAGCTCACACATAATTATTGTCTCTATGATTACTTTATTCTCTTTGTGTAAAAACCTAGCATAATGTGACTGATAACACTTTTAAATATGCATTGTGCTTCCTTAGAAAACAGCAGATGCATAACACAATGGATGCAGTAGTTCTGAAGACATTAATGTTGTATTAACTTCTGTTCTTCAACTGCACTGCAGCACTGTACATGCTTCCATTGAGAAAGCAACAAAGGTTTTGGATTCTATTGTTACTCAGCCCTATGGGGATAAACTAGCTTTGTGTGATAGACAGGTAAGACGTACAGCTGGTTCCACGCTGCAGCGTAAACGTAAAAATCAAATAAAGGAGAGGACAAAATTTGAGATTGAGATATTGTATATTTACCATTGTGTGTTATAAAAGATTACTATTACTGTGTGAAGGCACTGCGTCTGAACCAGAATGATAAAGTGTGTGTTTATTGAGCACACAGCATTTGGTTCTGGTAAACAGCATTCATCATGTGAGACTCTGAGAGGCAGAGAAAAACAATTACATTTCTACCATTTTACAAAATATAACAGTCGTTGACAATAACAGGCAGAGTTTGGGGGAGCATTAAAATGTATTGGCATCTTTTTCTCAGTCCTAGCTGGCAGTGCATCCCTTGTTTATCAGTTCAGTTGGAAACAGAAATGTGATATAACTGAGGACAGTGAAACTGTCATCTTTATTGTCATCACTTTATTATGTTTCTGGAACTGATTTGTAAATCCCTTTTCTCTAATTGTTTCATTATTTCCTGTCAAAATGTACATTTGCACAGTAACAGGTTAGTTATGTGCTCTTCAAATGGCTACCAGAAAACAATGGGTGACATTATGGTTGCTATTTTCATCTTTTCTACTCTGTGTTTGGTTTATAGGGTTGTCTGGCACGTCAGTGTAGCTTTGCGAAAGCCTTTCCATATTAAGGAAGTTCTGGATCTACTGTAACCTATAAATATTTCGTTGTGAATAAAGTCACATAAAGTAGGCTGTCCTCGTGATTCATGCTGAAGTCGACCATCTGCAGCCGCAGCAGAAATGGCGATTCCTAAACCGGTTTTTCTTGAGCCTGTCCCTGCTGTAGTCTTGATTTCTGTACTTAGTTGACAGCAGTGGAAGCCCACATGAATTAGTGCTGTTACTGCCCATCTGCTTCAGGGTTATATGTTGTTCATTCCCAGATGCCTTTCTGTTCAGCTCAGTTGTAAAGCATAAGCTTAGCCTATGTCTAAACACTGACCCAACATCAGGCTACTAATGTACTCATAAAACTGTCTTCTAAGTTGTAATTATTTATAAAAAGATTTAAATGATGGAAGACACTACCAGCTTATTTACCTACTACCTGGGATAGACTGGACATTTTGTTCAGTCTGTTTTTTATGCACTAATACCAAACTTGTTATGACCATGTAGTAAATGACACATTCCAGAAAGAATGCTAAAAGCTTGTTTGAAATGGTGCTGTGATAATAGATATCAGTTAGTTTTTGGTATATGACTTTAGTGACCACCGTATTTGTGCTGGATAAATCAAGCTGTAGCACTAAAGTGAAACCTCACCAGAGAGATAAATATTAACGCGGCTTTATACGTAGGGGCAGCTCACAGACATGAAAGCAAGTCTGTTAACACCAATCGAGCATCTGCCATCTCTCATGAGCATTGTCTAGCTGATCCAAGCTGAAAGCTGAGCTGCACGGGGCCAACATCTAAAGAGGCTGTTAAGAACAGGGATCAAACCTCAGCAGTACCAAGGGGCAGCTGTGTGGCTTTGGCTGCATCATGTTTGTGGCAATATGTATGCGTTTATTTTAATAAGAGAATTTATTCCAAAAACTTGAGAAATTTCTTTGTTACAGAAACCAAAACATTAAACATAGTTCAATAATATAAAACTGTTAAATAAACATCTAAATTCAATAGACTATAATGTATAAACCTCAATATATTTGTATTATACTATTAAGGAGCTAAATTAGTAAAAGTCAAAGTAAAATAAATGTAGGTGCTGTAGTATGATACAATAAGGTGCTGATCAGTTCTCCACTCTGAATGTGGCAGTGTGCAAAAGGACCAGACGATGACAAGAAATAGAAATATGCTGCAGAAAAAGTAAAAGTCAAAATACATGTGAAAGATTACAAAGATTATACTTTCTAAATGTCATGATCCAGCTGTGTGCAGGCAGGAAAAGGACCCAAGAGCAGGGAAACAGGGAAATACTAAGAACAAAACGCACAGGGAGATACACACAACCATGAGGAAGACGCGGATATAAATACCCAGAAGGATAAAGAGGAAATGAGAACACACAGGGAACACAGCTGATATGAATTAACACAAGGCCATAGAGGGAACTACACTGAATACAGAAACACAAGACTTTTCACAATAAAACAGGAAACTGTAATATTACACTGGAGTGGGGGAACACGAGGAAGAAAGAAAGAGCAGACATGACAGGCTGGGGAAACATGGCGCAGGTACACCGAGGAAAACACAAGGGCTAGGACACAAGCGGAAATCTAATAACCAAAAGCTAAACATAACAACCGAGGGACTATAGAATCACTCAAGACTAACACAGAGGACTAAACAAAATACAAAATGTCCAACAAACACAAGAAACTGAAAACGCTGGGTCACCAACCCAGCACTGTGACACTAAACAAATTCAATTTTGAGGGAAATTTTGGCAACTAAGATTGCACAAACGGGATCATCACCACCACAAGTGAGTTAGACTCAAAAGTGCAGACAACAAACAAAGGTGATTTTTCATCTTCTGCACATATTTGAATTTAACTTCAAACTTTGCCTTAACATTTAGCATGAAAGTTGCTCACTCTGATTCTCATATTCCCCAAGAAACCTGAAGCCATTGTGACAGTGCATCGTTTTCTCTTCTTTCTAATGGCCTGCAGTTGGTGACTGCATCAGAAACACAATTTCTTCCTGTGTATATGATATACAACCTCAGTAAGCTTGTTCCTTATTTGTGCTCTCAGCCATTAGCACCAAAGGTCTCCTTAATTACAGTACAATATTCATTTTATAAATAACAGCCACCATGTCACAGCCCACTTAGTAGTTGAGTTAGGTTACATGTTCTATTTTAGTCACATGCATAAAAAATCTCATATAAAGTGACATTAGTGAAACGAACCCTAACACTGTGGGTAAATAATGTTACGAATTTAAAATCCATGCCTGTATGATTAAGTAAGATTAAAGTTTATGCCTAGTGTCCTCAGTCTCTTGGGTAAATCCATTAATGGTGAATGGTGATAGTCAGGGCTTCACTATTAGCCCGTGTCTAAGAACAGAACTAAGACCTAATGAGACTGAGTGTTGTCTGTCCCACTGGCCATCATTGATTATTAAGGCAAAATTCTCTGTGCTTTACAGCCATGCAGCAGTTCTCAGCAGCATACAGACATGTCTGTTAGTACATTTGCCTAGTGGTGTAAAAGGTGAAAAAAAATGAGAATAATAGCTGGTGCCTCCATTGTTTCAATTTCTGGCTCACTTTGCAGTTCTTATGAGAAATCTAGCAGAGGTTCCTTTGATTTTCAGTTTCCCACTTTAATGGAATATTAATGGGTATTCCAGGTGAAATTTTTCTCCATGAGGCATACAATGATGGCTGCTCTACATGTGAATTAAAAAAGCATTAGTCCTCTTGTTTGTCGCGAGCTGGAACCCCTTCACACTCGTTCAGCAGTCAGATCACGTTTCCATTTGCAGACACTATGGGTTTCCACCCACACGTTTAAATCTGAGCTGAGCACACTACAGTATATCTGCGTCTCTGGTGATAACACATTATTCTGTGTGCTCAGTCACACAAGCATTTAAAATTCACAGCAATATCTTAATTGGAATGGATTTTCTCATAGGGATGAATTTATAAGAAAAAAAATAACTTTTGAAACTTCAAACCTCAAAGCCATAACAATCTGTGCCACGGATGTAATTTATTGTCACATAAGGTGGCTAACGCACAATGAAAACTGCTGAAAGCTATTGGAGGAAGCAGACCAGCTCACTTATCGAGCAGAAGGAAGAAATGCCAGATCTGATGTATGTCAGCACTTAACGTTGTCCCTTTTAATAACAGCAAACTGTCCTGAAAATACTGACTATTTAAGGAGAGACCCAATGAGAACCTCTTATAGTCTTGATTGAGCATCAGCTGACTGAGTTTTTACTATAATTTCCTATAGTAAAAATCCATGTTTTGAAAAAAGCTTTGTGAAATGGTTCAGTAGGAGGTCACTACCTTGACTGGGAAAGGGAAACCATCGTCCAGACATGTAGCCAGACCTGTGAGTGAAGCACTGCATTGAGTGTCTCAGTCAGACTCAGCCAGCTAAAGTCCAAAAAAATGACATGCAACTCCTGCTTTGTTGACCCATATGCACTGGGATCGACTGCTGTGTGAGCTGGATAGCAGGTGAATGCAGAAACCTGAACATGTTCACCACTGGTGACGCAGACTGGTTTTTGTGATGTGAAGTCTCTGGTAAGCAAAGAGCTGGAAGCTGGTGTTTGAGGCAAAGTGGTATCAAATGTATAAAGCTGATTCTGGGATTCTGGGAGACAATGAAATTGCAGAAACACAAAATTGTAAACAAATGGTTATTTTCTTGGTATGTGTAAAACTGGTTCAGCAAGGACAAAGACTTATTTTTTAACCATAAACATGAAATAATTGCCACAAATTTCAGTAGTTTTTTTTTTTTTTTTAAACTGGAGTTTTTATTAAACCTTCTGACAAATCAATTTGGTGTTGAGGATTGGTAATTTCTTTAAGACTAGGTTTGGTGCAGTGAACAGCACTGAAACAGGAAGACCAAATAAAAACAAAGTGACAAGAAAAGTGACGAGAGAAATAAATATATATATATATATATTTTTTTTTTCACTCCCAATTATCCACATTAGCTCTTCCACATTTTTTGCTTTCCAGATTTTCGGTGGAGTTTGGTCTCACTCTAAAGTTTGGTCTCACTCTAAAGCTAAGGGTTTGACTTGCTGCACCGCTTCTGCTGTTCTCCTTATCAGCTTTAATCAGTCATTCTTGTCTAGGAGGCAGGGGGAACCTCAGAAGTCAGCCAGCCTGTTCATTAAAACCATTAACATTTTTCATTCATGATTATCCCTTTGAAAAACAACAGCACCACATTGCTGTGTGCATCTGTGTGAGTATGTGGTGGGTGCAGAGCGAATGCCTTTGGGAAGAAGTGATGCCAAAGCTGTTACACATACATTGATTAACTGAATATCCACACAGATGAACAGGTCGGATATCAGTGCACGTTTCCACCATACAGGCAGCTCCACAGCAGCTACAGCAAGACGTCAGCTGTCAAACAGCACCTACTCTCCCTTCCTTCTCTTTTTCCCTTTCATTATTTTTCCTCATTAATCTTTAGTGCTCACTTTTTTTTCTCCATTTTGTAAAGGTAGCACAGTTGGATGAAAATTATTTGGCCAAAAATCAAATTTTATTGAGAATTTTAAATTATTTCTCAGTGGAACTGTTGATGTTTTTGTCATTCCTCTGTAGCAGTAAACAGGAACTGCAAACTACTGCTTCATGCATCTGCCAAATTAAATAAATAAAAGTTGCACAACATCACATTTGTTGCAGAAAGCTTTTCAACAGCACCACATCTCACCCACTCACGTTTGTTGTGCTCCATCTCTCTAATTTTTCTCTGAACGTGCTTTTAATACTGTGTGTTTTGAGTATTTGTTATATATACAGTACTTTGTTTCTTCGCTATCTCTCACATTTCCTATATTAATAGTCTTCCAATCTTATTGCTTTTCCACCAGTCAACACAGTGGTTGCTTTAGAGGAAAGATCTGAGATATTTGCACAGAAATATGTGTTTGCATTGAGATGGCAATATATTTATTCACTGACTTCATAGAAAATGTTCAAACAAGACAGAAGAGGTTTAGGTGAGAGTGATGACATACAGGGTGATGTTTGGCTTTAAAGTTTAACTGAATGGGAAATCAAACATACTGAAATACCCTTGAACCAGAATGGTTGTTCATTTTTCATCTCTTTGTTTCAGTTCTACTGTCAAACACAAGACTAGCATTTAGTGTGTGTTTAGTAGTAATAAGCAGTGTCTTGTCCCTGTTTTGTTATAAAATTAACACAAATTTCTCATAAATTTGTTGTGTTTCTATCTGCTGCCGACTCTGTGGCACTCGGTTGGTCCTATTGTAATCACAAGCTTGATGGCAGAGAAAGACCTCTGTTACACTGTGGAAGTATTTACACTATTGTCTGCAGCAGTCATGATAAGTGTCTGACTACTGCTAAGGAGGAGGTCATGTAATATAGTTTAATTTGGGACCTCATGTAAAAACCAAGTTCAAAATTGGCTTTCTTAAATTTAAAAACGTCGGGATCATCAAGCAAAGGAACAGGTTTCATTTATCAATTTTTTTTTATTTTTAACTTGAAAATGTCAAACTTTTAATTATTGTGGTCTAGTAACAATGCAAAAAAAAAACATACGCAGTTGAAGCCAAGGTTCAATGTACGCCAGAACAATTTTTCAGCATTTTCAGCAAATCAGTATTTAAGTCTTAAATCAACAGATTCAAACATGTGCTGTGGTTTATGTCAGCTAATGGCAAAAAGATATTTCCTCAGTATTGAAATCATCCCATGGACCAGATAAACCCTTTTTACATCCCTTTCCTTGGTGAATGTGTCAGATTTGGTGCAGGTGTCAAACTTGCATTTGCGACTCTTAAACAAGTCGATGCAACTTTTCAAACAGCTTAACAGATATCACCAAACACAAACTGTTTCTGAGCAGTTTGCCTGTGCAGCAGAAATACCGAAATCTGTAATCAACAAGAATCTAAAATGACTTTCTGCAACTTTTTCTAATAATGTGCTGATAAATGGCGATTTAATTTAAAGACCAATAATTACCAAAAAAGATGGCATGAAGATTTTTTTAAGTATAGGATTTACCTCAGCATGCTTACAGTAGGAAGGAACACAGCCTTGTCTCAATGAGCTTCATTGCTGTTCTCTAATGAGAAAGATGAAGGCTTCATTTTACCCATTATTGTAACCAAGTCATTTAGTATAATTGGAGCTAATAAGGTAATTGACTCAGGATTCGAAGGGCCCTCTTCATAAGGGGAGGAACTTGAAGAGATTTTAGATCTCAAGTCAATCACCTTATTAACAAACTGATTAAGTAATGCATTACAGCCATCATCGTAGAGTGTGACATCCTGCTCAGGTAGGGAACAAACAATGCTGTTATACCATTGGGTTTTTCCTGTTACAATATATGAGATTAGTGAAATAAGAAGATCTGGCTTCTTTCACTGCCTCATTGTGAGAATGGAAAAATTCTTTCAAATATTCTCTATGGACAATCAAAGCAGTGGTTGTCCATAATTGCTCTACTTTTGACGGGAACGTCAGGGTGAGCTAGAAACAAAATAGTGATAAGTGGTTTTGTAAGGAGAGACCTGGTCTATAATAAGATAATGTGCTCTAAAAAAATGAACAAAGAATTTAGAAACATTATCATTAGATGAAAATTGAAAGAAATAAGAAATAAGAAATTAAAGAGGCATCAACAAAACAGAACCAATAATAAGAAAAAGTTAAAAGAAGCACTGTAAGAGACTGTATTTTGGTTACTGAACGCAACTTAATTTATGTACAAATAGTCTGGGGTAACACGATAAGTGAAGACCAAAGTATGTCCAGCACACACCCTCCGTAACTAAGCAGTAGGTAACAGACTAATACTGTAATATAATGTTATTAACTCTAGCTGAAGCACTGAATTCCTGAATAGTCTGTGGCACAACAGTGGACCATGTCTTTTGCTAGTGCAATAAAAAATGCCTCAAAAGCCTCAAAAGATCACAAACACAGTCAAAAGACTAAGTTCAGTAACTCCAGTTACTGGATGAAGAATATCAGGTATCTGCTGGCTACACTGACTAAATAACTAGCTAACTCAGCTAACTCCAGTGGATGAGTTTGAAAAAAGCAATAAGCAGTTGTCAAGGTAGAAAATCACTGAGGCCAAAACTGTCTTTGTGCTAGACTGTCAAACACACAGGCATTATAATCCTTGTTGTTTTGTCAGGCCACAGGGAGGTGTTATCCTCAGTCTTATCCAGTCATTATATATTCACATATAACTTGTCTTGTAGTTTCCAGTTCAGTCCATTTTGCATATACTAGGGCTTGCAGCAGAAAATGCATAACTTACTGTGATAGAAATTATCAGCGTTCTGTCATTCTGAATCTTTCCCCTCATCCCTAAAGATTTTCTCATCTGTGAAGTGAGTGTTTTATCTGTAATGAAATCACTGAAATCTGCTTAAGGCCAGTTGAAAATGAATCTGATAAAAGTTTGTTTTAAAAGCCTGTTTGGCTTGATCTGTGCAACATTTCCAGCAACTTCACTTCAGCCATCAGGGTATATAGGGCCCACTCTGTGTCACAGAACCATCTCAAAAATGTAAATAATGCGTCTCAAATATCTCATCCAACCTTTTTTTTCATAGCACCGGTTCATCTTCAAATGTAGACTACCAAAGCTAAGGATTGGCTCCACCATTTCACATGCTAAAGTGGCCTAGAGCAAGAAAACTGAAATATTAATGAATAACTAAATAACTGCACTTGATGTGACACTAGTGTAATATAAGTATAATATACTATGGAGATGCCTCATTGTGGTCTATTCTAAATCCATGGAATCCGTCGAACCAGCACAATTTACTTCTTAATATGGTCTTTATGCTATTCACTTGGTGTGCTGTGAAAAAAAAGAAAGAGAAAACTGAGATGACCTCCTGTCTAAAGCCTGAAAAACAGAGCCCAGGAGGAATGAAAGTTCCATTCTCCCTCAGATCACTTCAATTACAACATGCCGAAAGGTTATCATGGATTTTTGTCCAGTGGCAGAAAAACATTTTGCCTTTAAAGCCCTCAAGCCTGTGCAACAATTTGCATATTCCCAATGTCTGTCTTTATTAGAATTGCATGTTGCTTGTTTGTGGCAGCGCATCACACTCACAAGCACTCTGCATAGCATTCAGCTCACACAAATCCTGACACTAGTTTACAAACCATCGTACCATTTTCAGCCCCTGGTACGATTCATTTTAATTTATTAATGATGCACATATGATTGACAGAAGTCGATAAAAACTGCCAACCCAGCATCATAAAATATAAAAAGTATTATTATATTATTATTAAAATATATTATTATTGGTATTATTTTTGTTATTATATTAGCTAATGCGTAACACAATGCCACCTTTCAGCCTATTGTGCTGTAACATAAAATGTGAAGCTGTAGACTTTCTTGTGTGTAACCAGAAGTGGCAATATTTGAACAACAGGGCAATATGCCATACATTTCCCTAATTAGGGAAAACTAATGAGACTTATGATATATTAGTCATACAATAAACCAAAAATTCACATGAGGGTCCTCTACCAGGGTCCTGCACTCTTCTGGACAGAGATCTCAGGCGTCGTTTCCCAGATCGGCTGGTGCCACTCACTCAGTTTCTGAGTCATTGCCCAAAGTGCAAATATTACCACATCAACTTGAGCTCTTCTCTCAGGCCTTGATGTTTCTCGATCTTGCCGGGTGTGGTAGACCCCAGCCTCTATGGATCTTGTGGTTAGTGCATGTTCCCATGCTGCCATGATTAATGTCTATGTGCTGTCTTGATGCGTGCTCAATCATCCAGGTAAGTAAATCCCAAAAAGTTGATTGTGTTCATCTGGACGTAGCGTTTTCAGTGGGAGAAACGTTTCATCATCATCAGGTGACTTCTTCAGTCTCAGCTGACTGCAGGTTTCCAACCTTATAAACAGCACATTTGCACAATGACTGAAACTAGCACCACTGAATAAACAATGGGCTGGGAGGTCAGTTCACTGATCATTATTATGAAAATTCTCATGACCATTGATCAACAACCACTGATCAAAGCCCACTGATCAATGGCCATGAGTACCATTCACAGAGAGTTGGGGAATGGCTGCAATCACAGCATTGTAAGATGGTGAAAGATGTACCTTTAGGCCCCTCCTCGATTCAGAGATGGTCTTTCCCTTTTGACATAAATGGCCTCCTTGACTCCGTGCTCAAACCAGC
>VOQK01042115.1:11479-27027 GCA_015052645.1 Benitochromis conjunctus | reverse complement strand
ATTTCTCTACAAATCTGAAGCCATCTGTGGAGCGCCACCACATTCAAGACGGAGTCATTAAATGTAATAAGTCCTCCTGTTACACTGATTAATAAATTTGGAGCACAAAATGAGATGTCATAACTGAGTCACCATTTTTTAATGGCTCAGTAAAGGCTGATCAGAATCTGACCATTATGCAATGTGTCCCCTAATGTGTATTGTCTTCCTAAGCTAGACGGTCTGACTTGGCTGCTCTCCTTAATGATACACAGTGAACATTTTATTTCATACAAGAGTGTGAATGAAGCGGTGACAGTGGTCAGGCAGATTTCCTCAGTTTATAAAAGCCTCTCTTTCCTGATTGTTACTTTCCCTGATTACACTGTTGTTATTATCAAGTTACCTGTTTCCAACTGACTGTAATTCTTTCCCAGTTCAAAGAATAATCATAATAACAGGTAATAAAACTGGACTGTTTGGCTTGTGTGGTTTTTGCAGTCTGTACTGATTTTTAGTTTAGTGAGATATGTTTTTCGAGTTTAATAAAGTAATAGTTTTAAATCACGGCCATCAGTATTTTGAAGAGCAGCTCATGAAAAATAAGGTGACTAAGATGTAAAAAGCTAGCATTCCTTTTTCCATCTGCAAGGATGTGCATGTTTAATCAGCTTTTAGCTAAATGAACTAATGGGCCATGCTCTATGTAGGAGATACCCAAAAGTAATAAACTTGCACGAGACCAAAGAAATATTCCTGTTTACCAAAAACATCAATATTTCAAGTTAATATTGTCCATTAAGGTCTATTAGATTTCATTCATAAACAGGGGTAATCAGACTGAGAGCCATGCCAGTAATGTTTCTCCTTTTGCTTCATTCATTATATTTGGTCGAGCAACCACTATAATAAAAATGCTTTTTATTTTGTTGTGTTTCTTCAGCTTTCTTCTACGTGGTGCCAGTTTTTTGAATTTCCCTTACGTCACACCACCGTCTCTTCTTTTTGTCGCCATTCTGCAAGAGACATTTCCAATACTGTTAACCCCCATTACTGAGCTGATTATGGGTCAGCCTTTTCAGATTCTTTCAACTCTGCCACAGCTCGTTTTGTGACCATGCCATCCATCTGAATTTTCCGAATAGGTCATTAGCAGAGAACCGACAGATCAATGAGAGAGAAATTGCATTGGACCAACATAAAGCTCAGTGTTTGATTTTGGACAATGAGAAGCATTTATGACACCAAATGTGTGGTACTAGTAACCAGCGGAAACACATGCCATTTATCTAAGTGATAAGATTAAAGCAGCAGCCTGTGGCATCCAAGCCAACAAATGTGAAATGTGTTACTAAACTTGTATGTAAAAAATACACTGCGCCCAAAATATTCCGCAGTTCAGCAATACTGATCTTTTTATTTAAACTTTTATCAGAACTTTAAATCTAAGTATTTAAAGTAATATTCAAAAAGTGATTTAAAATGCAAATTTATGCAAATTTCAAAAACTCTTTGGTTCTGAAAAAAAAGAAGTGCAATATCACAAAATGTTTATATTTATATGTTTTTTATGTTTATGTTTATATTCGCAACTACAAAAAAAAAACAGGTTGTAGAATGGACCATATACTTAAAGCTAAACATAAATAGACATGTGGACGAGTGGAAAGCAGTGATGGACGTCAGTGTAAGCTGTTACTATCACATTTAACCTGAGACTGAATTTTGTGTAATTTCTGTACAAAACTTGGGAAAAAAAAGTGTTTTTCAGAGTTTTGGGGGTTTTTTTCGAACCACAAAGTTGTTTGGCCGTGTGTCGTGCCGGGGTGGGTGTCCCGGGCGGAATTTGTTTCCCCTGCGTCGGGAGCACAAGCTGGGCTCTCCAAATCACAGACAAACAGTATCCCACATTCTTGATTTTTAGTTCACAAACACTTCTTCTAACAACTAACCACTCCTGAAACTTTGGAGGTTTTAGCTCGTTACAGTAAAGTTACAGGACGATAAAAATAATTATCAGGCTAAATGTTCTTTGTTTGTTGAAATAATCCTGTCCGATACCACGTGAGAACAATAAATATATAATTTTCTGTTGTAACCCTCAAACTGAATGCTAATGTAACAACACTCATTTTTCACTTTTTCACAAAACTACAACATCACTACTTCCACCTCTAATTGTCTGTAATGAGGCGGAGTAAACTGGATCTGCACTTCGTGCCCAGCGGATGCTTGCAGAGTGGGGGGAGTGGGTTTTGTCGGGGCTGCCTACCTTGGCACAACACTTTGTTTGGCAGCACGTAGCGAGGCTCCAAATGCTTTCAGTGTGAACTCCAGACCGCCGACAGGTCTCGCACAAAACAGCCACTCTATCACGTGACGCATACTGCTCCGACCTACTTAGGTCACTACCTGGGTTACACCATGTCGCAAGTTTTATGAGGTGCTTTTGTGATATTTGACGAATTGGATTACATTTTTTTTTCTCCCCGATATCCGATCCAGTAATTAAGGTCAGGATCGGACCGATACTGTATATCGCAGGGGTGGCCATCTCCAGGCCTTGAGCCAAACCGATTTACTCAGGAACAAATAAAACACTGAAATAAACCAAATAAACCATAGGAGTTAACCCATGTAGACAGCAGCCCGTTCCTGCGGCCAGTCTTCCGGCGCTGGACAGACCGCCTCCTACTTTGGGTGGGAATAAGCGTTCAGAGGTGCTGGGTCCGCGTCTGTGTCAGTGTAGATGAGATGTTTTTGAATGTGTGTGTGTGTGTCCTGTGTTCAACTTGAGACAAAGTGAGACAAATGCACAATGGGAGGAAATGCAGCCAGGTTGTCCATATTTTATACAGTCATTGGTTTGTATCCTCTGCTACCTCTCTTCAGTGTGGGGTCCCACAGGGTTCATTTTTAGGCCCCTTCTTTTCTCCCTATATCTGCTACTCCTTGGCTCTATTTTCAGGAAACATGGGATTTCTTTCCACTGTTATGCTGATGACTCCCAGATTTATTTCCCTCTTAAAAAGATAAATGGTTTCTCAGTAAACCCTCTGCTCAGATGTCTTGATGAAATAAGGGCCTCGACGGCTTTGAACTTCTTACATTTTTGCAAAAAACAGAAGTGATGGTTTTTGGTGGCACTTCTGAGATCACTACTATGGATCTTGGTTCCTTGTCACAGTATGTTAAACTGGTCATTGCTAATCTATAAGTTAAAATGGAGGCAGATCTTAAACTTGAAAGCCAGGTCAGAGCTGTTGTAAGATCTAGCTTTTTTCATTTGAGGCAGTTAGCCAAAATAAAGCCTATTTTATCAAAGCAGCTTTTTGAGACAGTAATCCATGCTTTTGTTACATCGAGGCTGGATTATTGTAACACACTTTATTGTGGTTAGTAAAGCATCCATTAGGCGTCTTCAGTTTGTGCAAGATGCTGCAGCGCGTCTTTTAACTGGCACAAAATAGTCTGAGCACATTGCCCCCATTTTAATTTCACTCCACTGGCTACCTGTACATTTTAGGATCATTTTTAAAGTTCTTTTATTTGTTTTTTAAATCTCTTAACAGCCTGGACCTCCCCTACCTCTCTGAGCTACTACAGCCATATACACCTGCCCGCTCTGCCAATCAGCAGCTCCTTAAGGTGCCAAAAACCAAGCATAAATTTAAAGGTGACCGTGCTGAATTTAAAACTCTTCTCAGAACATATTTATTTGCTGAAACCTTTGGCACTCTTTTAAGGGGTTGACTCTATTATTTCTAATTCTCTCTTTTTAACATGTTTGATTTTATTTTCTGTTTATGCTAATTGTATATGTGCAGCACTTTGTGAACCCTGGTTTTATTTTAAAGTGCTTTATAAATAAAGGTGGTATGGTATGGTAAGACTTCTCTTCATTACTCTGCTGATACTCATGTATTTATATTTGTCAGTGTGGATTAAAGCTTTCTTCCTTGGAGGCCTTAATGAATCCTAGCAGGACTTATTAATATCTTGAGAAGCAGTTAATCGGGCAGCACATTGTGTACAGGATAAGTGGTAAGATAAATTCAAATAAACTATGTTTGTTTTTTCTTATTTATTTCCTCTTCCCTATTTATAATTTTATATAGTAGTTTTCCAGGCTTTCAAGTTCTTTCAAAGTGTTTCTTTGAACATCAGCTGCTTTTTTACTCATTTTCAGTTCACGCCTTGATTTGTTTGGTTGTTTGATAACCTGCTTAACAATGTCCTGTGAATCATTCAAGCATAAATAATGCCCCTAACTCCGACTACTGCTTTGTTGTTACTCCACAGTGTACCTGTTTCTCAGTCTCATCGTCAGTTGGTCATGATTAGTTTGTTTGTTCCTGTTTATGCTAAATTGAATTTTTTTATGAATGCAAAAAGACATGTAGAAGGTTGGTATGACAGAAGTGGATGATACGAATAAGTTAGATAGGTAGAGGCAGACCTCTGAAGGGAAACAAAACAAGAACAAGAGTAAGAGGAATCCATCTATCCATGCATGCATGGATTGTCCCAGCTGCTGTAGGGCGAGAGGTGGGGTACACCTTGGACAGGTAAAAAAAAAATGTCTTATTACGTTTCACATTTTGTTTGATTTCAGGGCCTCATATACAACAATGCTACAGAATTACTGATTTAAGTAACATTTGACAAGGCAACAATTCTAAAGCTACTAAATTTATCATACAAACTCAAACATGATACCAACAATTACACCAGTGACACCCTGCACAGCCAAGGGCCAGAGGCTTAAAAATTTGGTGGTTTCAGGATCTCATCTCTGTTTTTGGTGTCTATTCAAGCAATGTCCTCTGCCAACGGTGACATGACTGGAATGAGAATTAGCACCTCCAAGTCTGTAGCTTAGCAGAAAAGGGTAAATATCCCCACTCCAAGATGGGCTTGAAGGTGAAGCTGGCAATTTACTGTTTGATTGTTGTCCCTAAACAAGGGTACTGGCTAAAAGAATAAGATCAGGGGAGTGCCAGTTTAGTTCAAAGTGTGAGCAGGCGACCATATGCCACAAAGTTTAAACAGGTCAGCCCAGGTTTGACTCTGACCGGGTGTCCTTTGCTGCATATCTTTTCCGGCTTGCTTTCTTTCTCTCACTGCTTTCCTGTTTACTCTTCACTGTGCTGTCTAATTAAGGAATTGACAAAAAAGCCCAAAACCAACCAAATGATATCAGGCATCCTACTAGGATGGTCCCTAGGTGATGTGTTTTGAGCATGTTCCACCGGTCGGGGAAGACCCAGGACATGCTGACATTATGATCATGTCTGGCTTTGGAATGCCCCCCCAGAAGAGCTGGAGGAGGTGGTCTGGGAGTCGCTGTGTCAGATTGGATCTAGACTGGAAAATACATGGAAACTAACAATTTTGGGGATACCAACTGAAGAAAAATCATGTCCATATTTTTCAGTGAAACAAGCATAATGGCAAAGTACAGTACAGATGACTGATAGAAAGTAAAATTAAAATAGTCAAAAGTAAGTACGTTTCATATAATTCATGTTGCCTGAGTGGCAAATAAAGTTCTTACACACATAGTCCTGCTTGTAAAAAATAATAACAATATGCAGAGTAGAAAGCCAGATGAATATATCATTCACTTTTCTAGGAGAGGCACAGTAGTGAGGCGGGACAGCACTGTCACCTCAAGCTGAGGTCCTGGGTTTGAATCTACCACTGCCTGAGGCTCTTCTGTGTGGAGTTTGCATATGCTTGTGGAGTTTGCCTGAGTGAATTCTCTCTGAGTACCCTGGCTTCCTCCCACAGTGCAAAGACATGCATGTTAGGTTACTTAGCGAATTTTAAATAGGCCGTGAACAGTTATCTGTCTCTGTGTGTTAGACTGATGAGGTACAGCCTTGTGACAGCTGGTATAGGCTCCATCCCCCCCGTGACCCTGAACTGGACAAGTGGAAGAAAATGGATGGATGAAAATAAAAGACTTAGCGTTAAATAGTTGTTGTTGTTTTTTTGTGTTATAGCACCAGTGAGCTGTTGGAAACACTGGCAGCAAGGCACGGTGCAGTGGCACAATTCTCTTTGTCCAACCATGCTTCACCACACCCCCACAGAAAACCACCCTGATGTAATGGTATGTTTTTGTTTGTACAACTGGAGTAACACCACTACCATGACTATCAAAAACAGGCAACAAAGCCTTAAATCTTGTCTGTTGAATCTATTGGATGAATTGTGTTTCAAAGGTTTATCAGGTTTATTAAAGGCTTGTTCTGCCTTTTTTATTGTTCCTTAAATCACACTAAAACTGAGCGGGCATTCAGTATGCAGCCCCCTTCTATTATTGTTCTTTCACTCTGACTGACTGTTTTACTGACTGGCTGATGAAGTGGCTGGCGCGTACACTCACATACACACACACTTTCTCTCCATTGTCTGGATGCCAAGCTTATGTGTAACCCCCGCACTCAGCCTTCTATCACTGTAAATTTAGCAACAGAAGCTTCTCAGCTGCTCCTTTCCAAAACCTGAGCCCTCCTCTTTCATCCACAGTATTTCACCCATCTCCTTCTTCAGGGTCATAGCTGCAGGCCCCCCACACCCTCCCCACCTTTTCCACACATAAACATATATGTTGCGCACACACACCTCGTTCTCATCCCACAGCCAATAAGGGCCTGATGGGCTCAAGTATCACATATTATAGCACAAGGACTTATTCTCTGAGCGGAGCCTGCAGTTCTTTACAGACCTTCATCTCCATCGTCTGAGGAGTTTCTCTTCTTCTCTGAGGTAAGATGTCAAGAGACACTCGACAGCCTGAATTCACATTTGAAGACGGTTTCTGAGATTTCATTTGCTCTTTTGAATCTGCTTTGAAGGTTTTGGTTTTGTTGCGTTTGCGGAGGAGGAGAAGGAAGCCTCAGTTCACTGCATGTCACATGTATAGTTTATGTTTGGGATGATTTATAGTCCATGTCAAGAGCTGGAGTCTCATTTCTTGGGATAGGTTGATTAGCAAGTTCACTTAAAAAATGCTTCTGTGTGGGATGAAAGCTGGAAACAAAATTTATTTATCTCTTTCTAAAGCTGATCATCATTTGTAATGAAGGAGAAATGCTATGGAGCTCTAGAGGGAAACGATAAATGCATTCAAGCAATCTGTCAGCTGTACTTAGTACATTTAAGCAGCTTGTTGTACGAGAAACTGCATACTGTGAAGACACGAAGGAAACATGTGATTTGGAACTTTAAGTATTTAATCTATTTCCCATTTACAATCATTCCCAAATAACATAACTGCTGCAATCGAGACGAAGCATGGCTTCAGATGTGAAGTTAGTCCTTCTGAAATGTCTGATATGACTGTAACTCCAGGATAATACTGTGATGGTGGTTTGGAGCAATGGACATAAGCCTAGAGCTTATCAGGGGGTCTAACCCCAAAGATATGCAGATTCTCTGAGCCTCATACCATCAAGCAGGTATTTATTTTTATTGTCATTGATTCCTTTTACATATTCAGACTAATATTAATAAAGGTACACATTAAGAGTTTTGAAGAGATCCTCGCATGTACACCAGTTTAGCATTGTGTTTCAGGTTGTAGAGGAGAAGATGCTGATTGTTAGATTTCTGCATTTAATCAAGCATTTCCTCTAGGCAACTCTTTAATCTTCTATCATTGTCATTATGTCATATTATACATGAGTGCAAACAGCACTGCAAACAAGTATTTCATCTCGGAGACATGAGGGTTTGATCGTCCACCTACAATTTTCTCTCACCCAGACCGATGAGATGTGTCTATATATTCCTCTCAAGTTAGCATTTCGATCTAAATCTGAGCTTGATTAGCTCAAGATGCGACTTTCCTCCATGTCTCACCTGTTATATCAGTCTTTTGGTTTCAGCGCCAAGTTTTAGTTTCAGAAAGACTCAGAAAGACTTCTCAGCATTCAGTGTTCTCATACTGAAGAAATGAAGTCGCCATCCACTAAATATACAGAGCGCTGAAATGTCGGTATGTGCTGTATGAATGCTGGACACACAGAGGTGAGACCGCTGTCAGCTGTAAGTCGATCAAAGAGCTCGTTTGTCGGAGGTGGCTGGTGATTGGCTGTTTGACTGGATAGGATCCTCCCGCTGGACGGAGTTGAGGGATTAAAGCAGCTATTTGGACTCTGTTCCTCAGCTGATGGGTAGAAATATGATCTGGAGCTAATCCTCTGGGTCCTCTGCAGCTGTGCCCACACTAAGTGTGAAAGAGTCATCCAAAGACACTTTTTATATATTAAATATGATATAGTTGAATGTAGAATATGTACAGAGGTAGCAGTCATCCAACAGAGCTTATCCTTGTCTGCTTAACCATAGGGATGTTATTCGGACCACAGCGTTGCAAAAGGGCCTAAAAGAAGGTTTTCACAGTGGGGTTCATTAGATTTTTTCCTACAAGAGCAAGTTTGTCACGCTTTCTGAACTCTCAAAGCACATAAACACATTTGTTGAAGACATTTGCTTGAAGTTGTTTAGCCCGTTTTTTTTTAGCATCGTACATTAAATGGCTGATTTGTCATACTTGTCATTTTTACTATGATGCAGTCACTTTTGACTCAATTTGTCCAGCTGCTGAAGGATTTCTGCCTCTATCTCTGCAGAGGAGGTGAAGTGACATGTTTTTATGTCCTCACAGATCAGAAGAATACATGTGCACTTAAAATCTTTTACACTTATAAATTGGTATGGCTGAATAATTAATTATAAGTTGATTTATGTGATTAAAAAAACAATAAAACCATTTCAATTAAATGAATTTAAGTGGATAGGTTTAAGATGCATATACACCCTTTGCCATGTTAGAGTTTCTGATTGTTATAATGTACGTTATTGCTTGTTTTAAAAACAATCCAGAAAGCTTCAAAAATGAAGTGAAACAGTGATGATTTACTGCTCTCTTTTTATTGAGCTAATGTGTAGTGTCTAGTATATTGCAGTAGGCTCATGAGGGGGCTGGAGCCTATCCCAGCTGTCATAGGGTGAGAGGTGTCATAAATCCTAGACAGGTCAAAACAAGCACTTAATGATCTTTAAGCTAAAGATGGCTCGTATTACAAGCATCTTCTTCTTCTTTTGGCTACTTCTTTTAGGGGTCGGCACATTAGATCATCCGCCTCCTTTTTCGCCCAGTCCCTATCGTCCTCTTCTGTCACACTGACACTCTGCATGTGGTCGTAAATTACATCCACAAATTTTATCTGAGGCGTTCTTCTTTTTTTTTTTGCCTAGCAGGAGATTAGAGATCTACAAACCATCAACTTGAGTTGTACCTCTGATGTACTGATTTCTAATCTTGTCCATCCTGGTCTTTCCCAATGAAAACCTTAACAACTTCAAATCTGCCACCTCCAGCTTGGCCTCCTGTCTTTCTGTTAGTTACATCGTGTTTAAACCCTGCATCACAACAGGTCTCACTTGTAAACCTTTCCTTTAACTCTTGTTGCTATTCTGTCACAAATCAGCCCTGATTCTCATCTACACCCACTCCACCCTGCCTGCTTTCTGTTCTTCTCCTCTCTTGTGCATTGGATGGTTGACCTCAGGTATTTAAACTCATCTGCCTTCATTATCTCTGCTCCTTGCATTTTCACCTTTCTGCCCATCTCTTTCTCTCATTCATTCATGTATTGTATCTTGTATTCTATCTTCTATGTTTCTTTCCTCTTCTCTCCAGACTCTCTTACGCCTCTTCCCAAAGGAGCTGAGACCAGATCTCTGATGTCACTCCTACCACAAACCTCACTACTCTGTCTTCGTCCTCATACATGTCCTGCACTGATACCACTTATTTCAACTTATTTCAGATTGCACTTTCTCTTTTAACTGACATCCAATGTGAGGCATATACTCACATTCATATTCCATGTCACACCTTCAATTTAAAGCTTCAAACTTGTGATCTTGTCTGATGCTCTTCGCATCCACAATGCTTAAACTCGTCCTCTGCTTCATTCCTCTGCCTATTTAAACCATAGCAGAAGAGCTTGAATTCACCTTAATTGCTCTTGCCCTTACTTTGCTTCCTTGCACACACAATATATCTACCTTACTCCTCTCCATCATATCAGGCAGCTCTCTCCCTTTACCAGTCATAGTCTAAGCTTAAAGTCCCTCTCACCTTCCCACTCCTGCTATTTCTTGCTGCTTCCCCCCTTTCCTCTTCCTTTGTCTTCAGCCAACAGTAGCAAACTTTTCACTGGCACCCTGTTGTTCAATAGCACCAGAGGCGATCATTGTTTACCTGGAAACCAATTCCAGCATGGAAATCTCATTCTTCATGATCCATGCATTTGATATGGCCAAGATTTTATGCTGGATGGCCGTCCAGATGCAACACTCCCCATTTATCCAGGCTTGGAACAGACACTAGGAGTACACCGGCTTGGAGTTCCAACACCCCACCCCATGGCTTGGTTGGCTTATATAATAAGCGCTGATGATAATCTTCTGTGTTTGTGGACTGAATTCTCACATGTCAACACAAACTTGCAAAGAGGATAACACCCTCCAAACAGCTGAGTAAACAGCCCTGGATTAGGTGTGGAAGTGCTTCAGTGAGGACAGATACAATATGTGACTGCTTTCTCATCGTATAAGCGGGCACAGGCACAACTGTCACAGATTAGATAGAAGAATTCCAAAAATTGTTTAAATGGCCATCAACCTCAGATACTCTCAAACTTTATGTCACTGCAAATGCAAAGATGTGTTTCCATATCTCCTGAATGCGAACAAAATTTACCTGGAAATTAAAATCGACATTTTTGCTTGTTTTCTCGGCTTCCCATGAATTGAATCCCAGCTTTACTTTGTTGTACTGGCACAGTCCCACTGCTGTATCTCACCAGGCTCTTTGTCCTTCTCCTCAGGTGTAAAGTCTGCTGTCACCATGTCTGACACTGAGGAAGTGTAAGTGTCCGCCAATAATGACTCACGCAAGTGGCCTCATGCTTTTATTTTTTAATCACTCTTTATCATAAAAGAAATTTTGTTTGATATTTGAAAGATGTATTTTTCATATTTCAGGGACAATATCGAGGGTAAGTGACAACCACACAGTTTGGTTCAATCTCATCCAGCTAATAAATCATGGAGTCTCTGTACCTCTGCCCGTATGTTTGTCTGTTCTTCACTTACTTTACTTAAGTGATCATCCGATCTACTTCAGACTTATCAGGCGTGCTACTGGGTACCCGTGTAAGTGCGTTGTTTTGTTTGAAGTCTTTCGGATGAGGTGAAGTCTCATTTTAGGGCCTTGATGCTTGATTTGTGTATATTCCTCTGTTATATCCACTGGTATACTGTAAACTTTGAATAAATACATTTTATAGAAAACAGCAAAATATTTGAGTTACAGAATTAATCGAATATGCCACTTTGACTTTTCACCTGTCACACAGATACTGATTTTGAACTTGAAAGTGAAAGTAGATTTCACAGAGAGTGCACCCACTGCACTCTCTGCATCACAGAGTTGCTTTCCTTTTGTCCCAAGCTACATTGGGAATAATGTCATAAGCCTTTATTATGCTGCCTTTTTCCATTTAAAATACAAATTAAACATTTCACATATGACTGATTCTTGATCAAATTCAAGTTTCAATGTGATTATGAAATGACATGATGCTGTTTGTTTCTGCTGTCCCACCATATTTTCTTTTCCATAACTGAAGAAGAGGAAGGTAAAGACAACTGAATCGGCCAGACGTTACGACCTTTATCCACTGTACTAATTTTTGAGCTGCCTTCTTTCACCCTTAATTTGAAGTGTTTGACGTTGACACCAGCTATGAAATTACTATATACTAACATCTGCATAGATTAAATTAGGATCTCAATGGGATTTAGGAGCGTGTAAAATTAAGCTTCCACTTTTTATGCTAGTTATATTAGAAATATTTGGGGTGACAATGCTAGTTCATCTGAACCTTCTCTCATGCATGTACAGTGTAGGACAAAAAAACTCGTACTTGCAATAAAGTTTATAGCATATTATTTATTTATTTATTTGTTCATTCATTAATCCATTTGTATTTATTTTTTATTTTTTGTTGCTGCAGCATAACTAGCATCTAACCGTCAATCAAATACTTTCAAGTTAAGGGTGACTTCTCCGGCGGAGTGATGATTTTACTCACATGGAAGAAAAAAATGTTATTTAGCATCCGGCTATCTACATTTTTCTTGACATGTGACTTGTTTACATGGTCATCTGTTAATCGGTACCACCGTCATTGACCTAATTCACACAACAGCTATTTTTTGAACAGCTGATGTAACAAACTACTTGGATGAACACTGTGATACTGAATTATTAATCCAAATATCACAAGCAAATTGGGTGGAGCTCAAAGGGAAATTTAATAGGATGTTAAATATCTGGGAAAATCTTTTGGACTGGTTAGCTTCTGGCTAACTAGCAAGATAGAGCTAAAAACTAGATTAGCACTGTTAGCTTAACTGTTAGCTTAACTTAATAAGCTTAACTTAACTTAATAAGCATTTTATTAAGTTAGGCTAACATTATTTTCATTGATCATAGTTTACCTTAAAGGAACGAGAGAATAATGCTTTTACTCACTGTGATTGTTTTTAATTTCGCTCTAAATTGATCTGTTATTGTATATTTTTTACATGTTTGACCGAGATATTGTATTTGTTTTAAATGTTATGTACTCATGTGGTACATGTATTTTTGACTTTTATTGCCATGATGCCAGGTCTCTCTTGGAAATGAGATTTTTAATCTCAATGAGATTTTTACCTGGATAAATAAAGGACTAATAAAGACTAAAAGAAAATACCAACATTACGTTTTTGAAACATTTTGTGGGCAGTAAAAATGTTCCTAGGGTTTATCATGGTCAGGTATATTAGCATGTGTAGATTATCTTAAATTCTTTCTTAATTAAACTAAAGGGGCATTAGCATTAACATTGATAATGTCATAATAATCTACAATATCAGAACTATAATGTAAAACTAGTGTAAAACAACAGTTTTTCATGTTTTTGAAAATGCCATGATAGTGTCTTTAAAAACATTTCAGACATGTCACAATAGAAATAATGATGAAATTCATCAATATCTTACATTTTGTCAATACCAGATTACAAAACATGGTGTTCCAAACATGAGCTCAGTTATCCTCTGATAGCTCATAGGTGTTTACATTGTAAACCTAAAATGATCTTTGTGAACAGAATGTTTGTTCTTCACGTAGATTTACACATCAACAGTTCAATATGGCTTCTGTGTGAAAGGTCAACTGACTATTTTTCATCATCATCTGTTTCTCTCTCTCTTTGTTCTCCAGCAGCACTGTTCCTTGTTCGCTCTACTATCCTCTCTGTAACTAAAGTACTCTCTCACTTTTGGTTTCTAATGGCTCTGTCATGTCTATGGTCTTCATTAACGGCCTTTTCCGACATCCTCCTTCTCCCCGGCGATTTGGTGCATGCTGTGTGCCCGTAGCCCAGGAGGAGGTAGTAGAAGTAGAAGTAGCCCCTGAGGCGGAGGCCCAGGTAGAAGCAGAAGCAGAGGTAGAGCCTGAACCAGAACCAGAGCCAGAGGTGGTGCAGCAGGTGGTTCATGAGGAGGAAGGTATGTGGCATGGGCAGTCCCTTCACCTTTTTTCTGCAGGACATCCAGCACTTTGAACCATAGGATAGTCAGTCCTGTAACCATCCACAGACTGCAAATAATATCCTGCCTGACAAGTCAAAAGGACAAACAGTATGACTCAATTTTTTTATTTTATATTTGGAAATATTCCGTTCAATTTTATTTATGTAATGCGAATTAACAAAAACAGTTGCCTCAAGATTTTTTAAATTGTAAAGATTCAACAATACAGAGTAAACCCCACCAATCAGACAACCCCTTTAAGCAAGCACTTGGTGACTGTGGAAAAGAAAAACTCCCTTTTAATAGGAAGAAACCTCAAACAGAACCAGGCTCAGGGAGGGGTGGTTCCACCTGTGGTCACGGCCATCTGCCATGACCACATGTGGGTGATGAGAGGAAGACAGGTTGAAAGACACACTGTGGAAGAAAGCCAGTGATTCAAAATGATGAACTATTAAATGCAGAGTGGTGTAAAAACAAAACGTCAAAAAACGTATTTCTTCAATACCTTTGAAATACTGTTATCTTTATAATATATAATTTCTTTCATATGAAAAAAACCCTTTTGTTCCCAAAAACCCTTTTATTGAAAGAAGTTTACAGCACACCGTTGGTGCAAAGATTTGTTTGGGTGTGCACGGCGGTAGATACCGACATGGTCTGACAGTTTAACTCATAGAACATTTTAATGGAATTAATTGTTCTGCTCAATTCAGGTCCAGTGGTGTATTTGCACTTGTGCATTATGCTTCAGCTAGATTTTGTGGTATGAATTCTGAATGTTCAGTGAGTTGTTCTTAACTCATTATTTGCAAAGTAAATATGCAGTTTATTTTTACACTGTAACATTGAAAAAGCAGAAACACCAATCATCCTTAAGTTGTTTTGTTTTGTGTGGGTTTTTTTTTTTTAATTTCCAATCACACAGACAAAATTCCTTCAGAACGAAGTGATAATATCTCGTCTCCAGATTCTATACATGCTTTTTACGTACTCTGGAGCGTTGATCTCAATTATGCCAAGACAAGACTAACAAACCACACTTCACCTTTAATCAGATGATTAAGGACTCAGGGACCTTGTTGGGTTTGATATTTTTGCAGTTGACTAATCCAGTTTCACTTTAGCTTCCATTTAGCCCTTTCCACTGGTGTTGCCTTCTCTTCATAACTGCCCTGTTTCAAAATTAGTGGGTCTGAAGATACCTAGACAAAATTAATGGATGTTTTTAATGCAGAACAGGTTTAAAATCTTTAGAAAACCAGAATTAGTTTACCCAAGTTTACCCATTGTCTAGTAGCATTATGTCTCCGGCAGATGTTAGATGTGTTTGACTCGTTTTTTTCTTGAATATAAACATATGTTCCATTTAACATAAACTTTTATGCAGAGGTCATAAAATGCCGTTTCAGTATCTTATAGCAGTAGTATTAGTTAAAATAGTTAGTATGCTTTCATGTGAAATCCAGGAGGTTTCATACCCATGTAATACCCACAATTATTCTCACAATTATTTTATTGGTTGCCAAGTTGGATCCCTTTCAGTTTTTGGACCAATAGCCACACTGCCATCACAGGAACGTGACACAGTTTTTGATACATTTGATTGGCATACAGACTTGCCTAAAGTTTGCAGGGTTTGGACTTTGGTGAAAACACGAATAACAAAATATGTTTTAGTTCTTGGAAGGTTCCCAGACAGTATCTGCAACTGAAGTTCAGGGTAGTTTGCTGGTGCTTTTCTGGTGCTATCCTTCTTATAATCTAGGTAACATATCACTATAAGATACTGATCACAGTCATGTACTTTTCAAAATGTTATCATTCAAAAACAGAACAGCAATTGCATTGTGAACTGCAAAATCTTGAGTTTATGGATACTGTTATTTACAGTATCC